>BCLH01001355.1:59209-89068 GCA_001602315.1 Zoysia pacifica
GTGGACCGACAACCGACGGGTCGGGTGCCGGCCCTGGCAGCGACACTGAGATGCGACGCCTCGGGCTCCTTCACCAGCATGCCGAGGGGGCCCGCTCGACCTTGGAGCAGACGATCCGCATCATCAAGGAGGAGCATGATCGTGCCTTCGAGCAGGGCGACCTCCTGAAGTCAGAGTGGGTCGTGCTCTAGTTCGAGGTCGAGTAGGCGATGGCGGAGCTCGAGCGGATTCGCCAGGGGCTGTTGGAGTCCAGGAGGAGCTCTTAGCGGCCCAAGTTCGGAGCAAGCGGCTTCGAAAAAGCCTCGACCGGGTGGGGCAGGCCGCCGAGGCCGCCAAAAAGGAACGAGACGGTAAGGGCGAACCCCTTTTTATTTTGCTCCGGCGTTTGTAGTCGCTTTGCTGACGGTCTTGAGTGCAGGCTTGCGGGCGAAGTTCAAACCCTAAGGTTGGCGGGTTTGAGTCTTTTGAGGAAGTTGTACTCTGACATGCCGGACTCCGTCCCGACGGGGGTCCTCACGCACGCCTTGCATCAGCTTCCGGGGGTCGTCACCAACGTCGTCATGAGAGCGTTGGAGGACGGGTCTGCGATAGCCCTAGCCCTGGCCCACTCCCATTATTCGGATGCGGACTTCGGTAGGGTCGTCGAGGGCTTCGCATCCGGCTACTCAAATGAGCAGCTGGATGCGATCTCGATGAGAGGCAGGAGCCAGAGGCGAAAGCCGTCGCCGACTTTAGGACAGAGGACTTCTTGCCCGAGCGGTTTGGCTCGTTCCCCTATGTATAGAGTTAGGTTTGTAAAAAGTTGCCTCGTGTAATTAAAGATGTCAATTGAGAAATCATCATTGCACGGACGAATTCGAGTCTCCGACCTCTCTTCGCAACTTGCGACTGTTTTTCGCGCTCCGCTGGGCATCAACCAAACGAGCGAGTCGAGTATAGCTCGTAGGGTCGGGTGTCGAGCCCGATACAGCCGTAGAGCGTCATCGGCTCCCGATCGTTGATAGTATAGCCGCGGGGAGGACTCGAACGAAAAACGTGCACGAAGTTTATCGCGTTCTGGGATCACCCGCGAGCTCGGCACAGACTGGGGATCTGACCCCGAAGAAACAAAACGGGGATCCGAACCAGAGAAAACGAAACGCGCTTGATTACAAAGGATCCCTCCCAGGGGGGCGACAGCTTGTGCTGGTCGCTTTCGTTTGCACCCTTCTCAGCACCAGATCTCCCACGTTCAGTGCCCGACCCCTGATGCGCCAAGCGTGCAGTCGCCGTAGTCTTTGTTGGTACTTGACAGATCGTAGGAAGGCGACTTGGCGCATCTCTGGCAGCTGGTCGAGAGCATCTTGCAGCGCGTTCTCCGACCTTTCCTCGTCGTAGGCTCGGACTCGCGGAGAGTCGTAGTCGAGGTCAGTCGGCAGCATTGCTTCTCCTCCGAATGTCATGAAGAACGGTGTGAACTCGGTGGTTCTGTTGGGGGTCGTTCGCAGACCCCAGAGGACTAACGGAAGTTCGCTCACCCATCGTCCGGTCGCCTGCCTGACGGAGTCGTAAATCCGCGGCTTCAGCCCTTGGAGTATCATTCCGTTGGCCCGTTCGACCTGCTCATTCGTCCTTGGGTGCGCCACGAAGGCGAAGTCCAGGCAAATGTGATACTCGTCGCAGAATTTCTGGAACTGTCGGCCAGTGAATTGTGCCCTATTGTCGGTGATGATGGAGTTCGAAACCTCAAACCGACAAATGATGTTGCGGATGAAATCGACCGCTCGGGTTGAAGTAATGTTGGGCACCGGCTTGGCTTCGATCCATTTGGTAAACTTGTCCACGACGACAAAAAGATGGGTGAAACCGTCGAGTGCCTTTTTTAATGGTCCGAGGATGTCGAGTTCCCAGACAGTGAAGGCCAGGCGATCGGAATCGTCTATAGCTCCTGGGCTGACAGGTGCGTCTGCCGAGCGTTGAACTGGCAACCTTGGCAGGTTCAGACAAGCTTTTCGACGTCGATCACTGCCGTCGACCAGTAGAAACCTTCGCGAAAGGCCTTGCCAACTAGGGTTCTGGGTCCGGCGTGGTGACCGCAGATGCCCGAGTGGATATCGTCGAGCAGATGCATGCCTTCCTCTCGGGGGATGCAACGCTGCAGTATGCCACTCATGCTTCGTTTATAGAGCTCACCATCTGAGATGACGTAGGCCTTGGCTTGTCATGCGACCTTTCTGGCTTCATTGACGTCGGTCCGAAGAGTGCCGTCTGGAAGGTAAGCGAAGATATCGCAGGACCAATCGGGGGCGATGGCCATCACCTCCGCCTCGGATCTGGGGTCGGCTCGCTGCTCGTGCCCTTGGTGGGCGGGTCCTCGATGATCCTGACGGGAGGCTAGGTGAGAACCACGAGGAAAACACCGTCTGGGACCGGCTCACGCTCCGAGCCTAGCTTGGCGAGGTCGTCGGCGACTTCGTTGTCTCGACGCAGGATGTGATGGAGTTCGAGCCCATCAAACTTATCTTCGAGTTTGCGAACCTCTTGATAGTAGGCCTCCATCTTCGGGTCTCGGCAGTTGGAGGTCTTCATGACCTGTTAACGACCAACTCGGAGTCCCTTGATGTAGAGTCGCTGGATGCTGAGGTGATGGCCATTCACAGGCCGTGGAGCAGGGCGTCGTACTCGGCCGCGTTGTTGGTGGCGCGAAACTGTAGCTGCAGCACGTAGCGGAACTTGTCTCCCCTCCGGGAGATTAGTACGACCCCAGCCCTTGTGCCCTTGAGCATGCAGGACCAGTCGAAGTATATCGTTCAGTACTCGATCCTGCCGGGGGTCGGCGGTTCCTGAGCCTCGGTCCACTCGACGACGAAGTCAGCCAGGGTCTGGGACTTAATGGCCTGCCGAGGGACAAAGGCGAGATCGAGACCCATAAGCTCCATGGCCCACGTGGCTATGCGCCCGACCGTGTCTTTGCCGCTGACGATCTCTCTAAGTGGGAAGCCAGTGACCACTTGGACGGAGTGGCTCGTGAAGTAGTGCCGTAGCTTGCCACTAGTGATGAGGATGGCGTGGATCAGCTTCTCCACCTGGGTATACCGAGTCTTGGCGTCGGCCAGCACTTCGCTGATGAAGTAGACAGGCCGCGGAACAGGAAGAGCCTGACCCTCCTCGCTCCGTTCGACGATAAGAACGGTGCTGACGACTTTCGAAGTCGCGGCAATATAGAGGAGAAGGGGCTTTCTCAAGATCGGGGATGTGAGGATCGGCGGCGACAAGAGCAGGGTCTTGAGCCGTTCGAAGGCTTCCTAGGCCTCAGTGGTCCAAGTGAACCGCTCTGCTTTTCAAAACAGCCGGTAGAAAGGGTCTAAAGATGAAGCGACTGAGGGCTGCCAAGCACACAGTTAGCCTCTGGATGCCCTTGACGTTGCTGATGGGCTCGAGGTTGAGGATGACGGAGATTTTCTCGGGGTTTGCTTTGACCCCCCCTCAGAGATGATGAAGCCGAGCAGTTTGCTCGAGGGCACCCCGAAAGCGCATTTTTCGGGGTTTAGCTTAATTCGATAGCGCCGGAGGTTCGTGAACGTCTCCTCCAGATCTTGGACGAGGTCGGAGGCTCGTCGAGTCTTGACGACGATGTCGTCGACATAGACCTCCAGATTTCGACCCAGCTGGTCGTGGAAGCACTTTTGCATGCAGCGCTGATACGTGGCGTCGGCATTCTTGAGCCCGAATGGCATCGTGACGTAGCAGAAGGATCCGAAGGGCGTGATGAAGGACATGGCCGACCGGTCGGACTCGCGCATAGATATCTGTGGTATCTAGAGTACGCGTCGAGGAAGCTGAGGGTTTCGCACCCGACGGTGGAGTCCACCACTTGATCAATGCGCGGGAGAGGGAAAGAGTCCTTCAGGCAGGCTTTGTTGAAACTCGTGTAGTTAACACACATCCACCATTGCCCAGTCTTCTTTTTGACCATTACAGAGTTGGCCAGCCACTCGGGGTGGTAGACCTCTTGAATAAACTTGGCGCCTTAGAGCTTCGTCAATTCTTCCCTGATGGCCCGGTGCTTCTCGTCGTCGAAATGCAGAAGTCGTTGCTTGATGGGTCGAGAGCCCGCAATGATATCGAGGGGGATGCCGAGCATGTCCGTGGGGGCTCAGGCGAAAACGTCCCAATTCCGGATCAGAAAGTCGACGAACGCGCTTTCCTATTCTCAGGAGAGCGCGGTTCCGACCTTAGCCTTCTTGGAGGGGTCGGCGGTGTCGAGCGCCACCTCTTTGGAGTCGTCGGCAAGCTTGAAGGAGGTGTAAGACGAGGCCTTAGGGTCGAGCGTCGGGGCCGACCCTTTGGTCTAGCGGATCTCGTCCAGCTGGGCCGAGCCAAAACGGGCGGCGGCCAGCTCAAAGCTTTCCTGTTCGCACGCGAGGGAGTGCTGGAAGCGCGACGAGACCGTGATGACGCCCTTCGGCCCGGGCATCTTCAGCTTGAGGTAGACATAATTGTGGACGGCCATGAACTTCGCGTAGCACAGCCGGCCCAAGATAGCGTGGTAGGCGCCGGTGAAGTCGACCACCTCGAAGGTGAGCGACTCAGTCCGAAAATTGCTACGGTCACCGAATGTGACTGGGAGCGTAATCTGCCCGAGGGACGTTGCGTAGCCCCCGGGAATGACCTCGTGAAACAGAGGGTGGCTCGGGTGGAAGTCAGCCCCGACAGCTTCATCGCCCTGAAGGCGTCGGCGTAGAGGATGTTGAGGGCGCTCGCTCCATCCATGAAGACCTTCGTCAGGCGTACGGAGCCGACGATGGGATCGAGCACCAGCGGAAGGCGCCCGGGTTGCGGAACGTGGTCGGGGTGGTCGGCCCGGTCGAAAGTGATCGGGGCCTCGGACCACTTAAGGTAGCGGGAGACCGCGGGGTCGGTCACGTTGACCTCCCGCCAGGTCCTCTTCTGTCGGCGGTATGACTGCAGTAGGCTGCGGTGCCGCCGAAGATCATGAAGCAGTCCTCCGGCTCGGGGAAGGCTGCGTCGGCATCGTCCTCGGCCCCTTTGGCCCGAGGGTCGACCTTAGAGGTCGAGGAGTCGGGTTGAAACCTGCTCTTGAAGAACCTCCTTGCCAGATGGCAATTCCGGAGAGTGTGCTTGACTGGCACGGAGTGGTTGGGGCAGGGTCGATCAAGCATCTTCTCGAAGTGGCCATCATGATTAACCGGCTTCTTGGTCGGGGGTCGGGCCGGCCGATCGGCAGCAGCCACGAAGTCGTCATCGTGACATCGGCCCTTCCCCTTCTTGCGGCTCGAACTGCCGTCGCCTCGCCCGTTGCGGCGGTCGGCATGCCGGTCGGGGGGTCGATCGCCCCGACGGTCGGTCCCGAACCTCTCGTCTTTCGCCCGGCTTTGGTTGACGTTGGCTTGCACGGCCTCCTCCCCAGTGGTGAAGGTTGTGGCGACGTCGAGAAGGTCTCGGGCCGTCCGAGGGTTCCTGTGGCCTAGCTTGTGGACGAGCGCCTTGGACGTCGTCTCGCAGGTGAAGGCGTTGATGACGTCGGCGTCGCGGGCGTCAGGCAACTCATTGCGCTTTCGCGAGAAGTGCTGGATGTAGTCTCAGAGCGACTCGCCGGGCCTCTGCTTGCAATTTTTAAGGTCCCCGGAATTATCTGGGCGCGCGTAAGTCCCTTGTAAGTTGCCGACGAAGATGCGACACAGGTCACTCCAGTCCTGGATGCAGCCCTCGGAGAGGTGCTCCAGTCATCCTCGGGCAAAGTCGGTGAGGAAGAGAGGCTGGTACTGGATGGAGAATAGGTTGTCCGCTCCTCCGTCCCTGCAAGCGAGACCATAGTCTTCAAGCCAGTGAACAGAGTTCGTTTCCCCGTTATATCGGCCGATAGTGGTCGGGGCGCGAAATCTTTGTGAGAACTTCGCGCGCCGGATGAGCGATCCGAACACTCTGGGCCCAACCCCGTCAGGGCTTGGGCTCCTGGAGTCGAAGGATCGGCGCCGATAGTAGCGGTCGAAGGAGCGCCTCCTTGCCTGTCGTCGGGCGTCGATGGTGCCACGGACGTCGCAGTTGGGGCTGAGCCGTGGGTGGACCGACCCCGCGTGGTGTCAAGGGTTTCGTTCCTCGACTCGGTTGTCATGTGCCGAGCTTCGCCGATCCTAGGATCGGCGGTTGCTTCGTGTCTCCGACTGTTGGGCCCGGAGAGATGCTTCCGGTTGTTGAAGCGCGCTGCCGAGGTAAAAGCGCACGCGGTCATACACTTCCCTCAGCGCTGGATCCTCAGGAGCGGCGGTCTCGTCGAGGACGCATGCCGCTACCGCGAGGTTCTCGAGCGGGGTGTCGAAGGTTGGCGGCCCTCCAGCTACGAGCTACTGGTAAGTGGACCATCCCCGGGCTCAAGCTGCGTCGCTGGGACCGGCTACAGCCATGCCTCGAGGCTCGAGGCTGCCGGTTCGTCCTGGGGGCGGCCAGACCTGGCCAACGGTGTCCACCGCGGGGCGCGGGGACGGGTTGGCGCCTGGCGTGTTGCCAGGTGTCGTCGGCTCCCCGCCCTTTGGGGCGTGGAGAGTGAAGCACTCCCTCGACGGATCGTGCCCCAGAACAGCATGGCTCTTCTGGCGTCGCGTAGCGCGCTTCCTGCGCGACCCCTGAAGACAAAGCTCGCCGCCTTCGTTGGCGTCGAAGTCCAGGCTTCCGAAGCGGAAGGCCTGTCCAGAGGCGAAGGTGGGGACGCGCCACAACCGGCCGTCTTCGGTGATGGCGACCGTTAAGCCCCAAAGCGAAGGTGAGAGACCGAAGTGTCTCCCACGATGGCGAAGGAGGAAGCCATCGAAAAGACGAAGTGAGCACACACCAAGAGAATTCTCCTACCTTGCGCGCTAACTGTCGGCGTTCTGACCACCGGCACAGTACGAAATACGATCGAAGGGGTGGTATGCCTTCGTATTCGATATGGCTTAGTCTACGGAAGACTCAGAGAGATTTTTACCTAGTTCGGGCCACCTCGAAGGTGTAATACCCTACGTCTAGGGGATAGGTTATCTCGACGGAGGAGTACAAAGGGTTGGATTCTCTCTTCGAGAGAGGATCCGGCGCCTAGATCGTGGGTGCTCGATGCACATGTTCATGGGGGTGCTTGCGCGTAGACGGTTACGCGCTAGAGCTCTGGATCTGGTTTTTTTTGCGTGTGTTCGTTGTTCTCCTTTCTATCGCTCCCCGGGCTCTTTTTATATAGGGCGGCTCGAGGTTACAAAGTGGTGGGCTCTACGTGGTTCTGCTGTCTCGCTGACAGGTAGGTCATCCACTGGCGTCGTCATTATTCATTACGCAGCAGCGGGCACTGTAGCGCATGTTCGTAGCGTCAGCCACAGTGCCGTCGGGTCTTGTCCGTTGACTCCCGCGGCCCGACTGGCTCTGCGGCTTCAGCTAGAGTGTCATCGTGGTGAAACCCATCCAGTACCGTTAGGACAGTTGGCGGTTGGCCACTGGAGTAAATATGACATAAAACCGTACCTACTTCCCGGGGGTGGGCCCCCCCCCCCCGGCGTCGGCCTTCGAAGGTCGGTGTCGCCGTGCGTTTTAGCACGGTTAATACTTGGCTTTCGTAGATCGTCGCCTCGAGGATCGGACCGCGCATTCGTGCGTCGTCGTTCGTCCTCAAAACCCCTCGAGGTCTTAGCCCGCGTGTACGGGTCGTCAAGTACCTGGGGTATATAATCATTACAGAATACTTTATATTTATCTAGTGCTTTAAAATTTTTAAAAATAAAGTATAAACTTTCTCCAACAGATGCTCTAAAAAGGGTTCATGCTTTAATTTTTTTTAAAGATCTTGTAAAATTTGTCATCCCTGCTGTATTTTTGGAGCATGTACCACCGTTCTGTATACCATACTGTATCGAACAAAATTGTTGGTGCGAAACAAAACAGAGCGATGACGCGCGCTCCCGGTATAGGCGCCCCACTCCCGCTCGATGGACGCCAGGAGCGGAACAGTGCGCTCCTCCGTCGGCGACTACTCCTGGATCCCTCAGCGACGACCCCTGCTCGTGCGCCCTCTCCATCCTCCTCTTCATCCCTCGGCAACCACCCCTGCTACCGTCGATGCCCGACACGAAGCCCAGTCACTGGCAACCATCCCTTGACTCAGCTACCCCAGACACGAACCCCAGCCACCGGCGCCCCCTACCCGACTGCCCTGCTCTACATGGCTGCGACGACACCTATAGGAGTGGCCTCAGGACGTGGGCTGGACGCGCCATCCCGACCTGGTGGAACGCGGCCGCCATGTGCGGCTCTGCCGAAGAAGCAGAAAAGAGCACCTGCGGTGAGACAACAGTCCTCTGCTCCTAGCACGAGGAAGGTGATGGCCTCATTCGATCTCAACTCTGCCAATGCAACAGCAATGGAGGATGACCTCAACATGTTCGAGGAAATGCCACAGAGGTGGCATTTTACTGAAATTGCTTCCTGTTTGTGACAACTGTAATGAATTCGTTGCCGATTTTGATCTTGCATATTTCTGGTTATAGCCCAAACACATCCTTGAACCTAATGAGTGATGATGTCGGCAACAAAGATATCAACCTCACCAATGATGTCCCGCTTTTGGTCACCCTTCTAGCGAAGAAGAAGAGATCAAAGACAGGAAATTACACAACAACGAAGGATGAAGCTTAGGTTATAGCATGGGAGAATGTGAGCATCGATCCGATCACAGGAACCGATCAAGATGCACTTACCTATTGGGATCGCATTGCCGAGTACTACAACCGCACTGTTAAGTCCAGCTCCATGCACACAACAAAATCACTCCAACAGAGGTTCCCATCTTATTGTTCCATGGATGCTATTGTTCGTGGCCCTGCTACGTTCTGAAATCAAAAGACCCTTTGGCAAATAATGACAGCTTGTGTTATAATGCATAACATGATTACAGGGCCCTGAGGTTTTGGAGGCCGGGGCGAAACATAAAACCTGGGCCCTCCACCCTCATAATATTAAAAAAATTAAAACATGTATAATTAAGGCATATATGTTTTCATCAAAAAGTATTTAGAAGACATAAAAATCATTCATACTAAACATTTCTACATGTTATTAAAATTATCTTCTAAACTATTTGGATGTGACATCACTGAAGATTATATCAACACCAATCTTAACCAATGATTTCTTCTCAATGCGTCTGTCAGTGAAATTAGTATGATGCTTACATGAGGCCAACTAAAAAAAAAACTTAATATAACTTACTTTCATTATAAGTAACTGATCCATTATTGATGACCTAATGAAATCCATAGGCAATAGTATAAGTTACTAATTATCATATGAAGTAAGGCGTGCGCTAAAGCATAGAAGGTTCAAATGCAATTCGGTGGAACACGAAGAAGCAGCTATTAATAGGTCATAAATAAAAGTAGGTTTATAACTTCTGATAAATCAAATGCCTTGTACCACATGGCATCTTTTTAACAAGATGAAGCTTATTTGCAATGAACTGTTAGTTAAGAATATATGATGAGTAATATTATCATATTAAAGCATTTTATTTACCCTGTCATCAACAAACACTATAGTGTACATGTACAGAGAGGGGCCCCTCGGCTCCCGGGGGCCCTGGGCGACCGACCCGGTGGCCCACCCACCCCAGGACCGGCCTTGCATGATTATCGAGGATGAGCGAGGTGAGCTTTTGAAGTTCAGTTATGAATATGTGGGGAATCAAGTACAACCCAAAGGAATGAAGACCGAATCAAGAAGTTTCTTAAGATACATAGGGACATTGAGGATCGAGACGCACATGAGCAACTTTGTGATTATCTCATCGAGCATTTGTGCCAGCTCCATGGGAGATAGATGTCCACTTGTTTCTCATGTTAAATTTTGTTTTTTTTACTACAAGTATGCTCGATTCTAATTTGAACTTCAAATGTTGAATTTGAAATATGGTTGATTGTGTGTGTTTGAAAAATGAAAAATTGAATGTTTATGGACTGAAAATTGGAGAGTGTACGCACAAAATGATAAGAGAATTGGATGCAAACCAATTATAAAGCACCACTTTTAAAGCGTCTGCTGAAGCATGGCACTTTGGATCTTTAAAAATGAGGTTTATAGGATCTTTATAATTAATTTTAAAGCACTATTTTTAGAGCATCTGTTGGAGATGCTCTTAGGGAGTCGTTTCATTCTGACATATAAAGCAATCGGTAAACCTTATGAATTATGCAGAAAATTGACTTATTGAGGAATTTATGTACATGATGCTTAGGGAGACAGCACACCTATTTTCCGCCTGTTTTGCCAGACAGTAAGTTAGCGCGGATTGCCTCGTTGATCGAATGGAAGAAGAAAAACGAAATGTTGGAGCGAATCTCCAAAAATGGCAAAAGTATAACGAAGGATCCGG
This sequence comes from Zoysia pacifica, assembly GCA_001602315.1. Classification (NCBI taxonomy): domain Eukaryota; kingdom Viridiplantae; phylum Streptophyta; class Magnoliopsida; order Poales; family Poaceae; genus Zoysia; species Zoysia pacifica. The sequence goes on from BCLH01001355.1 coordinate 69,597, forward strand.
GAGAAAGGAGGGGCTCCCTGTCTCTCAAATTAAGCCATGCACCACACCGCCATTGCCCTCCATCTCTCTCCTCCTCTCTTGCCCTAGAGAGAGGGAGAGGAAGAGAGAGATCCACGCGCGCGCGCCGTCCGGCAGTCTACGGAGAGACGCCGGCGCCCGCTGCAGCCGCGCGCACGTGGGACGCCGTCGTCCGGCTGTCGTAGCGTGACGCTCCGGCGATGGGAAACTGCTGCGTGGTCGGGCGCCCGTCGTCCGGGTCCTCCGGGAAGCGGCGGGCCGGCGGTGGCGCCAACCGCGGCGGCCGCCTCGGCGGCGCCAACATGCGGTCCTGCTCCGCGATCTCCTCGGTCTCCGGCGCCGCCTCCCACGGATGGGCCCCCCTCACCGTGCTGGGGAAAGGCCTGGCCCCCGACGCCAGCGCCGAGGAGCTGCTCCGGCGGTACCAGCTCGGCGAGGAGCTCGGGCGCGGCGAGTTCGGCGTCACGCGCCGGTGCACGGACACGGCCACCGGCGAGCTGCTCGCGTGCAAGTCCATCAGCAAGCGCAAGCTCCGCAGCAGCGTCGACATCGAGGACGTGCGGCGGGAGGTGGCCATCATGCGGTCGATGCCGGCGCACCCCAACGTCGTGCGCCTGCGCGAGGCGTTCGAGGACGGGGATGCCGTGCAGCTCGTCATGGAGGTGTGCGAGGGCGGCGAGCTCTTCGACCGCATCGTCTCCCGGGGACACTACACCGAGCGTGCAGCCGCTGCCGTCATGCGCACCATCGTCGAGGTCGTGCAGGTTCGTGTGGTGAAAAATACCCCTCGGTTCTTGCGCATGGGTCAATGGCAGGATTTGATCATACTATGTCGGAAATCTAGTTAGGACCACTCAACAGCTTTTAAATAAATCAAGATATCAAAGTTATATAATTTAATTATCTTGTATTATCATTGGTTGCCAAATTATCTATCTTAAAAATGTATATCTATTATTTAAATTCTAAGTTAAAATTCGTCACATCCTAACTTATTTTTGTCCGGCCCCATTCATTCGATGCTGTATATCACACGAAAATATAATAATGATGACAGTAATAAAAATGCATTAAAGCTGCAATTTGCTCATTAAAGCCGGAGGAAATAAATTTGGCATGTATAACTAACTGCAATTACCACCATGTATCAGGATTTTTCATTATATTCTACTATCATTGTGCTTTATGGGCAGCATATTTTTCATATCTAATTATAGGAAACACGTACAACGTTCGTACTAACTGTGTGCCTATAATTGCAGTACTAACAGGCTAATCATATTAAACATTTAAACTCTATCAAGAATCATTAACAGCTCCATTCCTATTGATTTGATACTACAATAATCTTTTAAAAAATAATGACTATACATCACTCCGATCAAGTTTTTGTTTCGCTAAAAACATATAGCATTAATCTTCAAGTAATATTAAGTAATGCTTGTACTATATAGCCATAACGTTGACCAACATGATAAGGTATACATTATACAACTTGTTGGTAGTCCATATCTTGCACATTGAGATGCATTTACACAAAACAGTCGCTTATCCATTTGACATGCTAACATCGTGTGTAACACCACCACTTTGTAGCATTGCCACAAGAACGGTGTCATGCACCGGGATCTCAAGCCTGAAAACTTCTTGTATGCCAACACATCTGAGAACTCTCCGCTCAAAGTCATCGACTTTGGTTTGTCTGTGTGCTTCCAACCAGGTAGAAGTCCTGCACAACACTACAAATATACTCCCTTTGTTCTGAAATTGTTGTTGCCAGCTAGTTCAAATTTGAACTAGATATCAAATAACAATTTCAAAACCGAGAGAGTAACAGTTAATTTTTTTACATTGTTGTTCTTCCAGAAATAATTTGTTATGCACTTGCTCTTATTTAGGGGATAGGTTCAGTGAGATTGTTGGATCCCCCTACTACATGGCTCCTGAAGTCCTGAAGAGGAACTATGGACAAGAAATAGATATATGGAGTGCAGGAGTCATACTCTATATCTTGCTATGTGGTGTCCCACCTTTCTGGGCTGGTAAGTTAATTTTCTTGAATCCTGGAAAGCAACTCCTTATTTTCCCATGTTCATAAACTCATCGAAATTTCACGGTGATCAATTGCAGAAACTGACGAAGGGATTGCACAGGCTATCATCCGATCGAACATTGACCTTGGGAGGGAGCCTTGGCCTAGAATTTCTGACAACGCAAAAGATCTTGTCAAGAAGATGCTTGATCCACGGCCCTATTGTCGACTGACGGCTCAGCAGGTTCTAGGTGAGACATATCCTTACAGCTTTTGCACTTTTTAACAGACAGATCAGCTGACTCTGATAACCATTTCTTGTTTTCAAACAATAAAGAACACCCCTGGATACAGAATGCCAGTACAGCTCCAAACATCCCTCTTGGAGAAGAAGTGAGGTCCAGGCTTCAGCAGTTCACTGTCATGAACAAGTTCAAGAAGAAGGCCCTACTTGTGAGATGACAATACTGCAGCATATAGAACTAGAAATCTCTGTATGCGGCAGTTCTTGAAATCTGTAGTTATCTTTTTTTGTTTTGCTTAGGTTGCAGCAGACTACCTACCAACAGAAGAGTTGGAGACAATCAGGGAGCTGTTCCAAATGTTGGACACAAACAAGGATGGACACTTGACAAGTGATGAACTTCGTAAGGGATTGCGAACGATCGGGCAGAACGTCAACGACACCGATGTGGATATGCTTATGGAGGCTGTGAGACCTTCTTCACTTGAACACTATTGCAAAATCCCGTTTTACACTAATATGAGCTTTACTATTCCACCTTCTGAAAACCTGTTTGATCTGACCACCAAATGCTTCTTCAAATCTTTGCATTTTCTAGGCAGACATAGACGGAAACGGGACCCTGGACTTGAAGGAGTTTGTGACAGTCTCGATCCACCTGAAGAAAATCAGAAGCGAGGATCACTTGCAAAAGGTTTTCAATCACTTCGACAAGAACGGGAGCGGATACATCGAGATCGACGAACTTAAGGATGCACTTTCTCCACGAGGAGGGCAAAAGGCGATCGACGACATATTCCTCGACGTCGACAAAGACAAGGTAAATTATATCCACATGAGTCGAAGTAATCCAAAAGAAGCACAACAAAAACCAGAAAATTAACAAATCAACAGCATTGGCGAATTAGTTAACTGCGATCGTTAAGAACTAAAAGGTGTTTGCTGTAGGATGGGAAGATAAGCTACGAGGAGTTCGAGCTGATGATGAAAGGCGGGATGGACTGGAGGAACACATCTCGCCAGTACTCGAGAGCGGTCTACAACACCCTTAGCCGGAAGATGTTCAAGGACATCTCCCTTAAGCTCGACCCCAACAGCGGGCCACTCGGAGCCGTGGCTGCCAAGGAGCGACGAAGCGGGCCGCTTTTCACTGCAGCTGCAAAGGAGCGACGAGAGGTGGACTGAGCGACCGATGTGTTTGCATGCTACAGTGAGAACATCAGCTGAGCAGAGAGCGTGTGTGAAATGTATAAAATTTTCCATGTTTGTGTATAGGTTATTTTGGCATGATGCACAGGTAAATGGGTGGTCCGTTGACCCTGGTCGTTCCAGCTCTGCACGCGTCAAGGAACTCGGTAGAATTAGCACACCCTTCCTCTTTCAAGGAAAAAAAAAAAGAGAGGAGAAAATGGAATTCTTATCCACGTTCTTTCTTTCTGATCATTTGTACTACAAAAGTATTGCTAACGTAACGGACCTTACGCAACACTACATCGGACTCCTAAAATTATCTTCCTACCGCTTTTCTCGAACACGAAGCCTCGCCATGCTTTAAATTTCAACCACAACATAGCGCAAGTGAGGGTCCTTTGGTTGAGGTGCTTTTAGTTTTTACTTTTGCAAAAACCAAAAGCTCAACAAAGGTAAACTTTTATAAAAGTTTTTTTAAAAAAGCAGTTTTCTCTTAGTACAAAAGCAAAAGCAGGTGTTAACTTGCTTTTACCGGCTGTGAATGTCAGTTTATATATATTATAATTATATAATTATAATTATATTACATAATTGTAATTATATAATACAATTAAATTATATGTAATTATATAATACATAATTATAATTATATAATTATGTATATATAATTACAATTATGTAATATAATTATAATTATGTAATATAATTAAATTTATATAATACATAATTATAATCATTTATAATTTTATATTACATAATTGTAATTATAATTATATATTTCTTTAGGTACAGTTATATAATATATAATTACAATTATGTAATATAATTATATGTAATTTTATAATACATAATTATAATTATATATATTACATAATTATAATTATACTTTTATTATAATTTTATATTTTACATAATTATAGTTATATATAATTATAGTACTCTATATATATTGTCTTGCAGTTTAATAACCTCATAGCTGCTTTCAACCAAACGGCTTTTAGCTTTCTCACAGCTCATATTCTACAGCGGTTTTTTCACAGCTCACGACAGCTTTTTTGCAGCTCCGCTCAACCAAACACACTTTAAAAGATACTGGTCATTTTAATTTACTTCTACCCACCCATCCATCTCTTCTCGAATTAATTGGTGAAATTTTGCTCTATATATGGAATCGCATACATGTCACTACTACGAAAAGACCCTTCAATGTCAGGTCATAAGATTCTGCAGTATCGGTCAAATTATGTGACACTCCTTATTTGACACTGCTGTAAATGGTAATCAATGTCGGTCCGTAGAAACCGACACTGAATTAAATTATCAGTATCGATCAAATGACATCATCTAGCCGATACTGATAGCAGCGTCTTTAGTGTTCTAGCAATAACAACAGCAGTGTCGGCCAGCATGATATCATCCGACCGACAGTAGTAACAATAACAGCAATGTCAGACGGCATGATATCATCAGACCGATACTGCTATTAGTTACACTAGTGTCGCTCTCTTGATGCCATACGATCGACACTATCATTTTCACTGTTGTTTTGGTTACATTGACGTCATACAACCGACAATGCTCTCACTACCAACAGTGTCAGTCTTAAGGATGTCAATTTTACCGACATTATTTATGTTTATAGGACTCTCATGTTATATATTATGACGTCACATAGCCGACACTATTTTTTGGATTAGGGGTGTTGGTTTCTGTAACTTCACACAACCGACACTTTTATATATTTGAATAAGAGCCATCTGAATAACACAAATCAAATGCAAATAACAGATTAATAAAATATATTGATAAAGACAATGTATTCACAAAGTGAATGTTTAGAGTCACATATGTACACAAGTTCATTTAATGCAGCAGCTTAATTTACACATATACATAAATATACATGCTTCACATAGAACAAACGACTAAAATTTTATTTGCTCGGCCAACTCCGGTCTTGTTCATTAATTCTCTTCTACCAAACCTTAAAGTTTTACCGAATTAGTTTCGAATTGTTATATTTTCAGCACCAATGAAAAAGTTCTTCATGTCTTGCCACATCACCTTCTGTGTCATAATATTTACCCATTAGATGAATAAATCATGTATTATAAAGCGGATCGTGTGAGATGCAATGTCATAGAGTGTGGCTCCATCATATTGGCTTCTTTGCATTTGCACCTGCTTATCTGGCTGCTAATATTAAAAACATAATTAGTAACTACTAAAATACAAATATCAATACAGTGTGAAAATACATATAACAATATTACTAAAACTGCAAGCACTTACATTTTTTTCATACATAATCTTTTTTGGGCAATGTTATGTATTTTTTAGAGCTCGCTTCTATATATTTGCACACATAGTAGTCACAAAATAAAAAAATTAAAAGTCTCAAAAATATAAATAAAAATATAGCTACAAATTATATCTGTCCTATATATACTATTATTTATTTATATCTGACTACAGAATTAGAATTACTTAGCCAGACTCGTTTGATCGAACCTGGTTGTTGACTCCTGACTGTGAGCAACAGATTCTCTGCACGTCGCGCTCCAACGGAAATCAGTTTAAAACCTATCCCCAAACCATGGATTAGAAACAGAATCTTCTAAGCTGTTTGGCTTTCCGGAAATGTGATCTGGGATAAGGATAAGAGGATAAAAGAAAAGATCTGGATTGTTCATTCATCCAACTCATTATATTTTAATCATCTATTCATTTCTCAATCCCAAGCCCATCCTCCGTTTCCAGAAATCCAAACGCCATAAATTCTTGCCAACAAAACCATCTGTCCCGGCGACGGCAGTGCATTGTTCGTATTCGCCGCTTTACCGATGCGCATTCTTTGTCTTCGTATTCATCACCGAGTCACTGACGCACCGCACCGCCTCGTCCCTGCCACGCCGAGCCCCCTCGTCCCCGCCACGCCTCCTTGTCCCGACTCGCCAAGCCGCCTCATCCCCGTCGCACCTCCTCGTGCCCGGCGCGCCGCACCGCCTCTTCCCCGTCGTGCCTCCTCGTCCCCGCCACGCTGCGCCGCCTCGTCCCCATCGCGCCGCCTCGTCCCACTGCGTCTAGCCGCCCCGTCCCCGTCGCGCCACCTCCTCCCCGACATGCCGCCATTCCCTAGTTCCTGGGCCGTCCACACCGCTGTTCCGCCTCTTTTCCGTCCAGGTATTGCATCCCCGTCAAAGCTGCACCATCTCCATCATGGAAGCGGGTATTTTGATTTCAGTATCTCACTAATCTATCGCCTGCGTTGTTCTGTTTTGCATCTGAAATTTCTGGTTCCCCATTTGCTGTATTTATCCCACGCCATTGGATTCCTTCATGCAAGTTGATAGGGCAAGCATCTGAGTGGTTGAAATCTACTAATTTGTAATCAACAGATAGAACAAGGTGGTTGCGTTCCATAGATAGATCAGAAGCAGGTGAAGATTTCTCCCCCAAATTGTTTTAATTTCTCCGTCAGTTGCATTACGAGTCTGATGGCTCTGCCCCCCTCCCCCCAATCACATCTATTGTTATTAATGTAATTCATATGCAACGTTTGTGACCTGAAACCTATTCCAAAGAAATATATTTTTTTGTAATTATACCTTTTACTAAATGACTGGAAATATCTACATTTCAGCTCACAAGTCACAATCCACTGAAGATGAATTAGATCCCCAATGTTGCAATGAGACAACAAAGTTCAGTGGTACGTACATTTAATCCATTTTTTGGTTTTTGTTATATGCTAATTAAATTGTTCATAGGCCCTGCCACACATAGAGTAAGCACCGCTGAGGTTACATTAGCACATTAAGCCTTGTTGCAAGTTTGCAACTCTATCTCCATATACACAGTTCAATTTGCTCTCATGTTTAATTTTCTTTTAGTCCCAAGCATCAAGCATTAGCTTTTTCCTTAATCAATCAACACACGAGCCTGCTTGTACAAATGTGGTAACTATTGCTTCGTAGAACAATGACATTTTGGGGCAGAAGAAAAAGGAAAAAAAAAGAATATGAAGCCTCTAGTTGCTTTGTTTTCTGCTCACTCACCGATGGCCAATGGAATGTTTCTTCGCTGATGCTTATCCCTTTGTTGCCTTGATTCATCGCTTCGTTGTTTGTCTGCCTGTCGATTTTAGACACTGAGATGCGGTCATCAGTCTCATATCTATATCGATAGAAATTGATCTATTTTTCTAGCTTTATAAACACTCTAGTTTATGTAATGATCTGTGATAATGCGAATAACATATCATGTAATCTGCTGTTCTTGTAATTTTTTCTGTACTTCTATAGTATGATGTGTGAATCCACAGCTTCTTCACTTTAATTCATATAATGGGAGAGAAATTCACATATTACCTGTTGAAAAATCTCTTGGATTGTAGACCGATAGGCAAGATTGGTACCATATTAAAATTTATATTTTGCCGCTATCCTTTGCAACATTGTGTAGCAAAGCAATTAAAAAGTAAACGATCAGACCATCAATTCTTTTGCTCCAACATGGTTGCTTAATCAATGTTTGTGTGCAAAAGTTGAACTGAAGCATTGTCCCTGTTTCGACAATTATTCCCATGATTGTGAGTTGACAGAAAAAAACATGTGCAGTTCAAGCCCAGATGAAAGCACCTGAGAAATCTATTTTTACTTGCTGTTTAAGGTCCTGCTAGGTCCTGCTGACAGCTTCTTCCTGACATTCCTTTCACAAGGATGTTGTGCCTTGATACTGATTTCTGAAACAGTCACAATGAGAAATATGAAAGATGGTCACATTGGAAAAGGATGTGTATTCTGATAGTTCAGTGAAAACAATGTGGTATTGTGATACATGCTCTTAGTAGTATGATTTAAAGTCATCTATTGTTTAGATTTGCTCAGGTGTGTAATGAATGATGCTCATCAGTTAGTTTTTTTTTCCACAATCGTATGAATGAAAGATGGTGAGCAAAATCTGATTGAGCTCTTTTCAAATTGGCTTTGATGGAAAAAAAAATTAAAGAGAGCATGTTAATCACCACACATAAGCTTGTGTTTTTCAGGATGGAAGATTGTGAACGTAATCTGCAGCGGTGCATTAAAGGTACAGCTGGGCAATTTTATGATTTCTTCCTTCGAGCTACAGATAGATTAATAGCTACATAATTGTAAAAGCATGGTGAGGGACATTAATTTGCTGCTTAAGGTCGTGGTGCTACAGAATTGTGAAACAATCGACATGTTTTCTAATGGCTTTGTGATACTTCATATTAGAACTATGACAGAAAGACATCTATTATTTATATCTGCTCGTCTGTGTAATGAAATATTCAGCATCCTCTGATCAATCAGATACATCAGTTAGCAATTACCAATCAACATAAGTTATGACCAATTATTAGTTCCAGTAGGATCCATCATCTGATTAATACGAGGGCTCTCAATGACAGTGCATAGTATTGACAACTTAAAACTTCTTAATTGGAAATGCATGTGTACTGAATACAGACATGGAATAGTGTCGACAGATAATGCTCATCTACATAACATTTGCGGTTTTCTTCCCATTCCTGGCTGCAAGAAAGTCATAACACAATCCAAGATGTGAATTATTAAGAGAATAGTTCTATAAATGAAGAGCAATCTCTGTCATAGTTCCTGGGTACGTGTCCAGAGCAATCTCTGTCATAGTGCTATGTTAAGCAAAATAAAATTTCTCTGCTCGTGCCCAGAGCGTAGAGCGACACCATGTCAAGAAAGGCCACCAAGATCAAACTAAATTCCTGGGTACGTGTTCCTGCTATGAGGATGCAGAACTGCCATCAGTGTCTTGATGGAGAGCAGCCTTTCGAGAGACCCTGTCCAGAACTCCCTTGATCTAGTTCAGCCTCCATCCATTTCTTCTCAGCGTCATGCGCAACTTCAGCTGCCTCCATCTTTACAAATTTGTCCATTTCATAGCACATGTGTACCGATCTAAAATTACTAATTTCTAATCTCGGTAATCTCAAATTCCTCGAATGATTAGCACATGTGTACCTACCTAAAATTAGTAATCTCTGATCTCAGTAATCTAAAATTCCTAGAATGATTAGCGCATGTGTACTGATCGAGTTTGATAAAACTTTACAAATGTACCTAATGCACATATACTGATGTGTTAAGCACAGTATAATATTGCCAATAATTAACTTACTCCTTGCCACCATAGTCGTCGTATCAATGAACTCAAATCAAACACGGAGGCTACGTGCTTTGTAGAATTCGGTTAGCAAGCATAGTTAAGGTGCGTGTGATGTGAGGCACAAAAAATGGATGTCAGTTGCAATTCTGCTTCCGGCTTAGTTCTGGCCTGGCTATAGAATACTTATTTTGTGACTAGCTACAAATATATATATATATATATATATATATATATATATATATATATATATATATATATATAATGAGAGTACATCTGAAAAATTTAAAATATGACAGCAATATACATGCACACCCCAAGACAGGAGGTGTGCACTACCAAAGTGATCTAAACAATTATCGTGACAGATCTAGCTCCTCTGTCGTAGTGGGATCACTACCTGGTGGCCCGGGCCCGTGTGGACAATGCCATACAGCAGAGCAGGGGCGGAGCCAGGTACAAGACAGGGGGTGCAGGCGCACCCAAGAAAAAAGTGAAAATTTAGTGATTTTGATCAATTTTTCATCATATTCGTATCTTTAAAATAAATTTCTATGCACTTACAAGTCAAACGCATCCCCTACAAATTTTCTCTAGCTCTACCACTGCAGCAGAGGATCTGGAACCCAGCTTCCGTGTTTTGCCATTCCCATTGATCGGACTGTTAATTCAGCTATCCAAGATAAGGAAACTTTACTACGTCACGCAAGCCATAGGCATTCTGATCCGACTCAGCTAGCTAAGGCAGTTGAAACGATCTTTTACTTCGCCACCCGCTCTGCGTTCTTGCTTTGGAACAAACAACAGATACTACTGACAAGTGTCGAACTATTCCACGTCTACCAGTCGCGACAGTTAGCAGCTGATCGATCCAGAGTCCAGGCTGATACGTGATCACGTGGTTGGTTACAGGTTACACTACGCAGCACAACAAGATGGCATCTCGATCGTTGTCATCTCTCTGACTATCTCTTGGCGATCGAGGATGATTGCTGCATGACGCAGATGCAAAGGCGATCGACGAACGCTAGCTGGTGACTCTCTTTCTTGGATGCTGATCCAGACTTTTTCGTGGGCTTCGATGCTCAAAACGTGACTTGCCAGTTGCCACGATAGGCATCATATCGATGGCATGCAAACCATATGTAGAGAAGTAAACGAGCAGGTCACCTTTACTACTAGCACCGATCGATCATAAACATGCATAGATATATATGGGACATTTTCTTTTGGAAACATCACGCAAGCCATCGGTACGCACACAGACCCGACGGCTGAGCTGCAACTGCAAGGCGTCGAGCTGACTGGCATGCAACAACTACTGATACAATTACAAATCAACAGACGATCGACGGCACAGACAAGAAGAGTTGCATCATTTCCGACGTCCCGTGGGCGGATCGGAACACGCATGGGCGTGTTCACGTGACGGGCAGCACGTTGCTGCTGTCCCGACGCACAAACTTATTGCCACGTTCGCTACAAACAAACATACGAAGTATATACCCTGTCCAAGTGTCTAGTATTTTTACCTTTGCACGAAATATTCCATTGCCACAGACACAAGGACCCGGCCGGAGCCACGTCGCGCGTTCCGTCCACATCACCGGCTTTCCTATCCGATTTCCAGCTACTCCTATCTTCTCGGACAGACAGAGCCAGCACGCCGCCACTCGCGGCCGCACACCTGGCACGTGCCACGTGCTCGCGGATGCGGCCAGGGTCCGGCCAGCCGGTCGTCGTCGCGGCGACGGCGACCGGCCCGGTCCGTCAGATGGGGCCTGTCCCAGTTAGCAGCTGGCTCGCGGAGGCCACGTCGGACGGCGATATGCCGATCTGCATGCGGCTGGTCACGCAACCTCATGCGTGTCGGAATCTTTTCGTACGCGCACGTCTGTTCGTGCACGAGACAAGATAGAGAGAGCGAGTGCTCCTGGAGCTTCTAGAGCCATCCGATGCATCTACTTCATGCGTGTACATCCGTGTACGTACGGACGGAGAGGTACGTGAATTAATACTCGCGGAGATACGGAGTACTCTCTCTATTTTAAAATATAAACATTTTTGAGTTTAATCAAACTCAAATTTTTGTCACTTTGATCATTAATAATAAAGAACTAATAATATTTTATCATATAAAATTATATTTTTTTATTTATTGTGAAATAAGCTTTTATAAAAATATAATTTTTATATTAAAAATTATATATATTTCTAGATATTATTGGTAAAAGTTAGAAAACTTTGATTTTATCCGAACCTAAAAATATTTATATTTTGAAACAGAAGTAATACTTACTTGAGCATCCAGTCTATTGAGCATCCAGTCTATTTAATGAAGCTGTATGGATTGGTATATGTCCGAATTTTCCAACATGATGACTTCTGCGTTTTCAACAGCCTGATAAGCCACAGTTTAAGGCATGTTTGTATTGAAGAAAAAAAAATCTCGAACCATAGTTTTTTTTTATCAATTTTTTTTATGAAATCTTGAACCATATGTAGTTTGTCTTATGAATTCAGCATTTATACGTTCTAAAGGAGGCCTAGGAAGTGTGGTGAAGCTAGAGAAAGTATAATAGAGATGTGTAACAATATATATAAAAAATGTCTGATTTACTGTCTAAGTATGTATAAACTTTGATTTAAAGGGTGCATCTATTATTAGTACTATTTTTGGATTTCGTTGGCGCATATGTATCCACCACACTACAAGTACTCCTAGCTGCTCTTTCCGTTCTATTTTATCTGTAACTTTAGCTTCCTCTAATTATCACAAATTAACTAACATTCTCGCTTCTTAATACACCTTTTCATATCTCCTATACATATCTATCACTTCCTTCTCATTTTCCATGCATACTAAAATTCTCACCTCTCTAAATTTTTGTGCACATCTAAAACAACACTTCAATCAGGAGGAAGGAATACATGCTTACATCTCAAAAATAATTTTTAGGTTTGGTTAACTCTGATTGTGACAAAAAATTATAAATTCAAATGATTTTAATAATATAAGTATACTCACTTCATTTCTAAATTATTGTCGCAGTTGACTTTTAATATCAACTTTGATAATTTATTTTATTTAATTTTTTTTGGATATATTGTATATCATATATTTTGTTGTAATTTGCATTATCATTGAAATTATTTGGATCACGAGTAAAATTTATATAAATTGTTAATCAAAGGTAGATTAGGTAAAACTAAGAAGAATGTAGTACCAACTTTATTAGGCGCCGCAGTAAGATGGTAAAATGTTTTGGACCACAGACCATTTTTTTCACGACCTAAACTGCCTCTAATTACTATATGTTAGATAAAATAACTAAAATCTACCACGGCTTAGTTATTTGCTCGGCCTGTTACAAGCCCTACACGCCAGCCTCGTCGTTGTCTGTATATACGCGCATAGGTCCGTACACGACCACGTTTTTGGACTCGTATAACATCCGTATACCGTATACGTCTTGCACCAACGTACAGGACGCGTTACCTTGCGTGCGTAACGCACCTGACGTGGTTGGACAATACTCTACTCCGATACGGCGCACGGACCGTGCCATACCGACGTGGCTAGGTACGTGAGCCCCACAGCGCCGGATAGCAAGTTGCCAATACGACCAGCACATGGCCTGTGTGTCCACGTTCATCAGAAGAGACGCGCCGGGGTGGTGGGCCCCGCGCCGCACCACCCTTTCATTTTCATCGGACAGCGACGCTGTCCGGCGGGCCGGCCCGCGCACCCGCCGTGGCACCGCCTACAAATGGAGCGCCCACCCCCGCTCGCGCCCGCGTACACAACTTGCCATTCCTCCTCTCCTCCCCACCACACCGAGAAGCAGAGCAGGAGCAGAAGCGCCGCCAATCGCCGAGATGTCCAGCTCCGACTCCGACCGCGAGGTTGCTCTCAGCAGCGCCGCATCAGATGATGACCACTCCTCCTCCTCCTGCCTCCTCGCTCCGCCATCCCCGCCTCCCGCCTTGCTCCGTCCCCGGCAGAAGCCGAAGTCCAGCGCGTCGTCCTCCGCTTCCCCGCGCGAGGAACGGGAACGGGAACCGACGGACCCGTCGGCGGAGGACGTGTGGCTTGGGGCGCAGTGGGAGGCGGCGTGGCCGGGGCGGCGCCCGAAGCCGGTCGTCCTGGCCGACGACTTGGAGGAGGTGGGGCGGTCGCGGAGCCTGACGGACGACGACCTGGAGGAGCTGAAAGGGTGCGCGGACCTGGGGTTCGGGTTCAGCTACGACGAGATCCCCGAGCTGCGCGGGACGCTGCCCGCGCTCGAGCTCTGCTACTCGATGAGCCAGCGCCTCCTCGACGCGCAGCCCGATGAGGCTGAGGCTGACGAGACCCACGCGGCCGCGCCGCCGCCCGTCACCAACTGGAAGATCTCCAGCCCCGGTACGTAAACTGGTTTGTCTAGGAAGGCGAAGCCAACTTGTCCACAGCAAGAGGGACCTTTTGTTCTTACGTGATCCCCTGACTTGTGTCGGCAGGTGACAGCCCGGAGGAGGTGAAGGCGCGGCTCAAGTACTGGGCGCAGGCCGTGGCGTGCACCGTCCGCCTCTGCAGCTGAACTTGAACGCCGGCCGGCGTCCGCGTCGGGGACGGAACCACGACGCCACCAGCTGGAACGATCGACGACGACGACGACGACACGAGCGATGAAGAGCGTCGCCGCGGGACGATCTTGATCGGACTCCAGATCGCGCCGCCGCGGCCGCCGCTGTGAGCACGTGATCGGTGGACACGCATCCTACTGGTTGCTGGGCGTTGGAAAGCTTGAAGGACGGACGGAGCTGGATCTGCGCGCTGGCCTGCTGGGGATGCGAAGAGTTGGGCGGTTGCTCTGCGATTCCACCTGCGACCAGCCTTCCTGCCCAGTGCTGCCCAGTAGGAGAAGCACTAGTGTCGCTGCCATTGTTATTAGGGTATTGTAATCAGTCATTTTCAGAATAAATGTACTGCAAAATTACTCATTGGACAGATCTGATTTGAGAGTAATTAACCCGACGCATCGCATGATGCCGCTCCTGTTCTCAATCATTGGTCGGCCCATCTCTGATCCCTTGATCTCCACCGCCTCTCTGTTCTTCTCTCAAAAATGTCAGAACAATTAGACCGAGACCTGTTAGATTTGGATGCGCGGAGACAAAGGCTCCGATACGGTGGGCTGCAGCTGAAGTATTGTTTTTTTTACTGTAGCTATAATTTACTGCAGAAATCCGCGCAGCAAAAAGAAGCAGCAGCCAGTGGATCCGAACGCGCCCAAACAAATGCAATCAATCATGCATGCGCGCTGCCGTCCCAGAGAGAGATTCTCCCGATCGCATGGCGCCTGGAGCTGGAGCCAGGGCAGGTTGATGAAAAGAAAAGCTCAACTTGAACATGACTGCTCTTCGATGAACCGTCAGAGCAACAGGATTTTGTTTTCTTTTTGTCATGGGATCAATCAGGCGCCTTTTGCTGTGCCGCGGCATCTGATACTGAAGTTAATTATTAACTCGGTGGAACCATTAAGCAAACAAGTGCAACACGAACCGATTCCAAGGTGGAGTGTGTTACATATGGGCGGCGTCCCCGTATCTATAGCACCAAGAACAGATTGTTAGTTAAGACGTCGTTAATGCATCAGCCCCGTATACGTATATTGTTCAAACGTGCACGACAGTGATGCGTCCCAGGAGTACATCTCACTACGGACGCAATCTGATAACGATCAGATTTTATGCGTAGATTCGGTTTCCTTTTATTCGAGGCATTAACTGGCGGAGCGAGTCGTTTCCTTTTAAAAAACGGCGGTTTTTTCTACAGGAGGAAGCGGTTAATTTTTCTTTTTTTTTAAAAAAAAACTTTTCCGTGCCCTTTACGCCGCCAATCATCACGGGAAAGTGCGAGGAGCTGAAAAGCAACCGAATTTAATTGGGCATTGAAATGCGGGGGTAACGCATGCGGCCGTTTGATGATTCACAAACGCTTTTCGTTGTCAGTTCGTCAGTTTCTGCTAGGAGCGTGCGCTAGCTAGCTGTGCCGCCGCTTCACATGAACGCGGCGCTTCGCTTTGCCAGCTTTTCCTTTCAAGCCTCTCGACTCATCATGTGATTGACGAGCTAGGCGGCACTGCAGTCTGCGGCTGGGACACCGGCGGAACGGGAGGAGAACACAGCACGTGCGCGCTGCAGGGAGCAGAGGCTGGTGCCCACATTTCCAGAAGCACTGCAGATCGATGCGTGGTGGGGCGACGAGAGAGTGACGGCCTTCCACTAACCACTGTGGCCTTGTGTAGCTGCGTTGGATACCAACTGAATCCGATGTGATGATGCAGCGACGATGTCGACGTGGTATCTACTTTTAAATTGCATGTTGTCGCCAGTTAATATAAACTTGCATTTAGCGGGCGGCAACATTTACCCGGTAGTATATATTCTCTTATATCATCGTGTGGGCTATACCTGTTCCTGTTGGTAACAAAAATTATACTACTTCCGTTTTCGTCTCAAATTTTGTTAACTATAACTTTGACCAATGATTACTATAAACTTAATTAAATTTAAAAACTTAGTATTTACATTTTTAAATAAATCAGAATAAATACTTTTATAATATACATTATTTATATTATAAAAATTAATTACAGTTGTCAAAATTATTAGTCAAAGTAGTAGTCAACAAAAGTTAGAAATAAACTTCCTTAGGACGGCGGGAGTAGAACCAATGCTAATCCCGACCTAGTATTTGTCGTGAAAAATAATTCTTTCTTCAAGTATAAATTACACACTTACTGTTAGAAAATGAATTTGTTTTGTTATATGGAGGAGGGGGTGGTATTTTTTTTTAGTTGGGGGTGCATCGATCATCACATTTATAAAAATACACATATATTATTTTTAATATAAAAATAGAAGTCAACATTATATATAGTTATAAAACTGAAAGGAGTAATTGTCACAAAAGATTATTGCCATGTGGTGTTTATAATTAGCTTCGCTCACTGGATCAGTGGCTCAGTCACTGCACCTAGCGTTGTCATGGGCTGGCGCAGGAGCAAAAAGGAAACACGCCACATTGCTGGAGCAGGCTGGTACGTGCTCCATCGCATTCAGTACTGCATGTGACTCCGGCAGCGTATTGGATCTGGACAGGTGACATGTCTACATCTAATCTGCCTTCTCGATCTGCAGAATAGCAGCAGGCAGTTAACGTCTGTAAACCGGAGGCGAGTCGGCCCGCGCATTTTCACTGAAATGGTGAAATAACCATTGACCTACTATCTTCATCCCACGCAAACTGTCGTTTTAGACTCGGTACGTGGCTCCCAATGATGAAGTTATTTTATTGTTCTACTCTTATTCATTCCACGGCCTTATCTTCTTCCTCCCGTAGCTTTCAAAGCGGCAGGGACGGGGCCAAGGCGTCGCTTGAAGTGGCGGGGCAACACAGAATCCAGAGGGGTGCCAAAGCCATTCCGAGTCGTCGGCCTTCGCTCCTCGCCCGAAGCCGCTTTTCACCAGCGGTGTGGGGAGCAAGCTGGAGGCGAACTTCTTGGTCGTCGGCAGCGGGGGATGTACTAGACGAAGCTCTTCGGCAGCGGGCCAGGTCATCGCCGCTCCGCCAAGGCGCGAGGAAGCTTTTCCTTCTCCGCTGGGCTGCCGGTCCGCTCCGTCGAGCAGCGCAGGCGTGGAGACGAGGTCGTGCCGGCGTGGTTCGCAAGTGGCGCACCCCGCGCAGAGGGCACTGTGGCCCAAAAATCATAGGACTGCCGAAGTATCCGGTATGTTGCCAGAGAGTTTAGTGAGCTTTATCGGGTTTAGGCATCTAGTCTACCAGAGTGTTCGGCACGTTGACGGAGTATCCAGTGAGTCCTCTTGGGTTTTCAGAATTACACGACAGACCTTACAGCATTTTTCTGGAGACTCCAGTTATCGGAGTGTCTGACACTTTACCAAAGACTCTAATAATATCGATTTAGAAAAATTTTCAGCTGATTGATTATAATTTCTTTTTTAATTCGTAGGATTAGTTAGCCTGCGGGATAAGACCATCCATTCTCTATAAAACAGAGGCCATGGTCGGTTGAGGATCATCCCAATCGATCAAAACAATTTGCCTTTATATTTCGTTCTTCTCTATATCTTAATCCTTTTACTCGATCGTTGTGCTATTTTTTCTTCATCCTGACGATGTTGAAGGTGATCCAGCTGTCCTAACCGAGCCCAGATAATCCCTAAAACGATCCTCCTTCGATGGGTCCCTTCTGAGACGGAATTGTCTAGGTGCTGTCCCAAATTCGACATTGAAGAAACGTCGGTGTTCTCGCACACGGATATACGAGCGATGTGTTGGTCCGAGATCTATTTCGACGTTTTCACACTTTTTAGCGACTCCGCTGGGACGAGTGATTTCGGTTTCACAAACTGAATAAGCTACTACAGTAGCAATTATCTGTTATAGTTTCCTTCTACAACTACTAAAAAAAATATTTCTACAAGCCGATCTAAATATGTTTTTGCAAGCGGTTTCCATTTCTGCTGTCATTTGTGAGCCTGTAAAAATAACGAATTTGTACACGTGTTTATATAAACCGCCTGCACAAATTGTGCAGTAGATATCTTAAAATAGCTGCCTGCACAAAGATCGTTTTTGCAGGTGGATCTCTTAAAGAGCCGTTTAAATAAAATATCTTAGTGCAGACAGATCTCTTAAAGAGCCGCCTGAACAAAATATTTTGGTGCAGACGAAATTATTAGGTAGTCCACCTACACAAATCAATTTTTGAAACTAAAAAAAATCTAGACTGTGCTCCAGCAGCTGCCAGCAACCACCACTACCACAGATTGATACAAAAGAGATACCATCATTAGTGACACCATATAAATAGCGGTCGCTAATGATATATTAGAGATGCATATTTAGGGCCCATCGTTGATGTGGTAGCATTAGAGACATTCTTTGAATGATCGTCGCTGATGTAGTAACATCAAAGATGGGCTTTTTAGACACGTCGCTGATCTGTGACATCAGAGACGGTGTTTTAACAGCTGTCGCTGGTGCATTAACATTAGAGATATGGTTTTAAAGCCCGTCGCTGATATTTTACATTAGGGACACAGTTTTAACACCCTTCGCTGATATTGTAACATCAAAGACGTGGTTGCCCACCCGTCGCTGATGTGGGGCTGAGTCATGCTCGGTCTTCTCGATATCTCATCTCCTCACAGAAGCGTGCACCCCATCCTTATCCTGGACCCAAATGTCTGCTCTCCACCTGCGTGGCCCTCTTCTCTCTCTCTCTCCACCATGGCCACCAACGCACCGCCTCGGATGCTGCTCATCCTGTCTCTAATGATCACATATTAGAGACGAGCTTTTAAATGCGCGTCTCTAATGACCCTACTTCAGAGATGGTCGTTTGAACGCGTGTCTCTAATGGCATCACATCAGAGACAGTTGTTGAAACACGCTTCTCTAATGACATCACATCAGAGACGTGCGTTTTACAGCCGTCTCTGATGAGTAACATCAGCGACGGTCGTTTGCCTGTCTCTAATGACTCGACGTCAATGATGGTTGCTACGCCTGTCTCTAATGACTCTTTTTGTGTTAGTGCACCATCAAACACAATACACAAGTAGGGAGAAAAACGAGCAGATATCGTCGGAGCCACCGCAGTTGTTGTGGTCCCTCCGAGGACTGCACTGCCGAGATGAATGGATACTGGTTTGTTGCTTGAACCTGCAGCAAGGATTGATTCAATTAGAGATGATCCAACTAAAAAAGTTGGTGGGAGCTTGCTAGAAGAAATTCGTAAGAAGATT
>BCLH01001356.1:1009-26726 GCA_001602315.1 Zoysia pacifica
GTGGTCGATTTGATTAGGGGTGTGCCGGATCTTAGAGCGTATCTTCTATTAATTAGAATTATATTTTCGGATATGCATAAATTTATACCCTAGTGATTGGCATAGCCAAGCGATATAATTTATTAATGTTGGCCGAATTAAAAAGAGTTTATTTACTGTTGTGGTTGCGTATTAAGGTCGAAGTATGTCACACCCGAACGAAATACGTACAGATCTTTGAAGCATTCTCCAAGCTTCTTGAAGATGTAGAGGCGGGAATCTTTTATTCCATTGTCTAAAAAAAAGATCTTTGAAGCATACGAGATGTAACTCAGATCCGTCAAGGATCGAGGTCTCTAAATAAGGGTGCATTTAGCACATTTTAATTTTATGCTAAATTCATTCAAGGACGTGGCACATTTTAATTTTATGCTAAATTCATTCAAGGGCGTGGCACATTTTAATTTTGTGCTAAATTCATTCAAGGGCGTGGCACATTTTAATTTTATGCTAAATTCATTCAAGGGTGTGGCACATTTTAATTTTATGCTAAATTCATTCAAGCCACTGCCAGGTTTATTTCCTAGGGGCTCGATCATATCATGTGCTATTTTGTATGATGCGAAGCCATGTTATGTTTCATGGTGCACTGGCACCAGGCTAGGCAAAATAAGCAAAATAATTAACACCGGAAAACCTATTTCGAGCAGCTAATTCATTGAACATTAGATGGAAATGACATAGTAATGGCACCACCCTGAACGCTCCACTAGTAATTTTCGCTGGCGCTTTTTTTATTGTTCATGATTTATTTTGCATGATAATTTTTTGATTGAGACTCAAATTGATTGGTTCAATTTTCTGAACTCTTTCTTTCTTAAATTCTTTATCGTGAAAAACTTTGTGCATAATTTTCAGCGCTAACTTGTTTACGTAGCAATGAACACTTATTTTTGGTACTGTACCAGTTGGAGATGAAGCTGGAGATTCATCGATCAGAACTTGTACCGTAAGTAGTTTTAGTTCTAGGCATGGAAATCAAGAAAACTAAAAAATGTGCGATGTTCTGAAAATGAGTAAAAGAGAGAAAAAAGTATCTCGGGAAGCGAGAATGAATTATAATTTGGGACAGAGTGAGTTTAACTTATGAACAATACTTTTTGAGTGAAAAATGAAGAATGGGCTGGAGATGTTCTAAGCTGGCTGCATCTGAAGAATGGACTGGAGACGAATTATAATTTGGGACGGATCATATCATGAATTCCAAGTGTGAAGTAGGAGTACTTCTTTAGGACGTACTGCATTTTTTCTTTGTATAACATGCTTCATCATGAGAGATAAATTGTTAGACAGATTTGGAGTACTTCCTTAAAGATTTAGGAAGCGTTAGTTCCCACCTCCACAGGAGGCCATGTGGTTATATTTAGATCAGTCAAGGAACCCGTGGCCGGGCGAACAACCCAAGTAAGCAACCGTGTATCTACGATGCAAATCTTATTTGTAACACTTCTAACCACTAGCTTCCTACCTCTCAATTCTAGCTCACAAAAATATCACACTCAAATATTTCTTTTCCCTTGGTGTAGGTCATCATGTTAATTGTTAAGCAAAATTTCATCATCTGTGTGCGCAACTGAAATCTCGGGATTTCAGTTGAAGAGCTTTTATAGGGTTGTGGCAGTTGGGAACCATCTGCCGGCTGGTGAGGCGCTAGACCACCCGTGCAAGAGGCCGGAATATACAGAATGTCAAGCGATGGTGCCAGGCTGGGAATCCTGTTTCCTAGGAATTGAACTGATTCTGAAATTACTATATATGTGTGTTGACGCTGAAATGGATCCCGAGGCAACACACCGCTCGTACATTTGTGTGCGGGAACGTCAATATTTTTTCAACGTCGGGTTTGGGGCAGCGCTTAGACAATCTCGCCTCGGAAGAGACTCCGTCGGAGGAGGATAGTCTTAGGGATGATCCGGGCTCGGTCAGGCCAGTTCAGATCGTCTTCAAATGTCGCTGGGACGAAGAAAAAACAACACAAAGATCGAGTAAGAGGATTAGGGTTTGGAG
This sequence comes from Zoysia pacifica, assembly GCA_001602315.1. Taxonomy (NCBI): domain Eukaryota; kingdom Viridiplantae; phylum Streptophyta; class Magnoliopsida; order Poales; family Poaceae; genus Zoysia; species Zoysia pacifica. Next base: position 3,056 of record BCLH01001356.1, read on the forward strand.
AAGAACAAAATGTAAAGGCAAATTGTTTTGATCGATTGGGTTATTCTCAACTAGCCATGGGCCTCTGTTATATAGAGGAGAGATGGTCTTATTCTGTAGGGCAACTAATTCCACAAGTTAGAAAAGAAATTAGAATCAATCAGCTAAAAACTTTCCTAAATCAGCATTACCGAAGTCTCCGATAAAGTGCCAGACACTCCGGTGACCGGAGTCTCTGGTAAGATGCCCGAAGTTTTGTCGTGTAATTCCGGGGACCCGGTTCATACTCAGAATTTGTCTCTTCGGATGTTCAAGTATTGATATTTGAATTCTTCAAGCGTGTTAAGCACCTTAGGCACAAAGAGTCACAAACCACCGAATCTATTTAGCGCGTTTGAGCATATCGGGTGTTTGCGGCACGTTGTACCCGAGCCCCTTGCGAGCGTTGAGCTCATCGGGAATAGAAAAGAGGATGCCGTGGGTCCTGTTTGCAGTGCGTTGAGCACTTTGGGTGTTCTGGTATTGAGCCTTTTGTGTGCGTTAAACACATCAGACATTTGCCGCTGTTCGGGCATTGAGCCCATTGCGTGCGTTAAGCACATCGAGCATTTTGCTGCTTCTCGGACCGATAGCTGTTCGGGCATGGAGCCTATTGCGTGCGTTAAGCACATCGGGCATTTTACGGCTTCTCCTCAGACCAATAGCTGTTCGGGCATTGGGGTTCTGGCTAAATGCTCGAATCCGAGAGGGCTCACCGGACACTCCGGCAACGTGCCGGACACTCTGGTGGGCTAAGTGCCCGAATTCGAGAGGGCTCACCAGATACTTTGGCAACGTACTGGATACTCCGGTGGCCTTGTGATTTTTGGGTGTCAACATATGCCCTCTGTTTTTTGATGAAGTTTCTACACCATAAAACATTTAAGCACCCAAAAACCTCTAGGGGCGATTGTTTTCTTGACTCATCGGCCATTGTATTCAATTTTGGCAACGATGTTTTTCACATCAGCCACTTTTCTTTTACACCTCTTGCCATACATTTGGATGATACTTTTTCAAGTATCGACCGTTAAGGGCCATAGGTAATGATTCTCCGCGAATATCTTCCAACATGTATGCGTTTCTGACGATGACTTTTATTATTCGGTATGGCCTTTTTTAACTAAGAGACCATTTTCTAAACTTGTTACTTCTTGAACCTACGGGCAGAATAGTTTTTCAGACCAATTCGCCCACCTGAAAAGTTTTGACTTTCACCTTCTTATTGTAGGCTCTAGCAACTCTAGCCTTGTCTCTCTCAATTTTTTTCAAGGCATGTAAACGCTTATCAGGGACTTCATCGATATTGTCTAGCATTAGAGTTTTATACTCATCGGTGGATAAATCATTTTGTTTGGCTAAACTTAGAGCTCCTAGATTTACCTCGACAGGTAAAACGGCCTCTTGTCCATACATAAGTTCATAGGGCGTTATCTTAGTTGCCCTATGCCTAGATATCCAATGAGCCCACAATGCTTTCGAGAAGACTTCATGCCATCTCTTGGGATAGTCTTCTATCTTTTTCTTAATGAGCTTAATCAATGTTTTATTACTAGACTTGGCCTGACCATTGACCTGAGCATAATATAGAGATGAATTGAGTATCCTAATTCCGTAGGATTCCGCAAACTTTTTAACATGACCGGACGTAAAGGAGGTACCCTAGTCGATAGTTAAAGTTTGAGGTATGCCGAACCTATGAATAATATGCTCGGTAAGGAATTCAGTTACCTCTTTGTGCGTCATGTTCTTGAGAGTCACCGCTTCCGTCCATTTGGTGAAGTAATCCGTTGCAATCAATACGAAGCGATGTCCCTTCGAAGATAGAGAATATATTTGCCCTATGAAGTCTAATCCCCATCCTCAAAATAGTCATGGTTTTATGATGGGGTTCATCGTGGCTACGGGTGCTAATTGAATATTTTTAAATCTTTTGCATTCGTCGCATCTTTTGTAGTAGCAGTAGCAATCGGCAATCATGGTTGGCCAATAGAATCCAGCTCTCCTTAACAACTATTTCATTTTTGAAGCCGATTGATGCGTACCACAAATGCCCTTATGAACTTCCTCTATAGCTACTCTAGCTTCATCATCACCCAAACATTTCAAAAGCAAATCATCCCCTATTCGGCGATATAAATCACCATCGATCAAAGTATACTTAAAAGCCACATGCCAAACCTTCCTATCTACACTTTGGGTTGGGCTACGAATGTATAAAATTATGGGTGACCTCCAATCAAATGAGTCGGTACTATCACAGTTTGACGTGTTAGTGTCCGAACTGTCTAATTCCAACACCTCAACCATCGGTTTCTTATTGACTGAAAATCTACCTTTACCAACATTGTAACCTGATGCTTGTTGAGCCAACTCATTGGCTTCACTGTTTTTTAGCCTAGGCACATAATGTATGTTGAATTCATCCATTCTTCTAATGATATCTACGAACTTATCTAAGATGGCATTCAATGATCCGTCTAAGCATTGAAAATTTTTAGAAATTTATTGTACTACCAACAACGAATCACCGAAAGCCTTTACATGCTTAACCCCCTATGGACTCTAACATCTCTAAACCGAACAACAATGCTTCATATTCGGCTTGGTTATTGGTGCAATCATACTCTAATCGGTTTGAGAATTCAAAGTGTGCATCATAAGGAGATACTAAAATCACACCAACACCTTGACCCTCTTTACAAACCGATCCATCAAAATATAACTTCCAAGGGGTTGTTCTAAATCAATCCGATATTCGACAATAAAATTAGCAACAATTTGGCCTTTCATGGATTTCAACGATTCATAAGCCAAATCATATTCAATCAATGCAAAAGCCCATTTACCAAGCCTACCACTAGAAATCGGCCTATGCAACATATGTTAAATAACATCAGTTTGACAAGCAACCACACAAGTGCTAGATAGCAAATAATGTCTCAACTTGGTGCAAGCATGATACAAAGAAAAACATAGTTTTTCGATGAGAGTGTACCTTGTTTCCGCATCCACCAACCGTCGGCTCACATAAGTGATCACGTACTCCTTTCCTTCGGCTTCTTGTGTCAAAACAGCACTAACCACATCATCTTCCGCCGCTATGTAAAGACGGAAAGGGACTCCTCCCTTAGGCGCCCTAAGCATCGGCAGCGAAGACAAGTACTCTTTGATCTTTTCAAAAGATTCTTGTTGTTTTGCCCCCCAAGTAAATTCGGCTTCATTCTTTAGCCGAAGAATAGGAGTAAATGCATTAATCTTTCCCGACAAGTTAGAAATAAACCGCCTTAAGTAATTCTCTTTTCCTAAAAAGCTTTGTAACTCTCTCTTACATGTAGGCGCTTGCACGTTACTAATTGCTTCTGTCTTATTAGGATATATCTCTATGCCCTTTTCATGAATAATGAAACTTAAAAACTTCCCAGCCGATACACCAAAAGCACATTTGAGCGGATTTATTTTCAAACCGAAATGACGTATTCGGTCCAATGCAAGCTGCAAATCGACCAAGTGAGAATCTAAAGCGGCCGATTTGATCACCACATCATCTATGTAAACCTCCATGATAACAACAAGCAAATCATGAAAGATAAAGTTCATGGCTCTTTGATATGTGGCACTCGTATTCTTTAATCCAAAAGTCATGACAACCCATTCAAATAATCCTACAAAACCGAGATATCTAAAAGCAGTTTTAGACATATCCTCTTTGGCCATGAAGATTTAGTTGTATCCCGCATTACCATCAAGAAAGCTAATAACCCTATGGCCGAAAGCATCATTAATCAACATATCGGCTATGGGCATAGGATATTCATCTTTAGAAGTGGCTCTATTTAAATTTCTGAAATCAATGCAAACTCTAATCTTACCGGTGTTCTTCTTTTTCACTGGCACGATGTTGGATATCCACTCCGCATACCTGTAAGGTCTTATGAACTTTGCATCAAGTAATCGGTTAATTTCTTCTTTAATCCAATCATGCATATTCAGGTTAAACCTCCTCATCGGTTGCTTAAAAGGTCTAAAACCAGATTTTATTGGAAGCCGACGTTCAACTAACTCGCGACTCAACTCGGGTATTTCATTATAAAACCATGCAAAACAGTGTACATATTTTTTTAGTAAACCAATTAACTTCACCTTATAATCGGCTTTCAGATTTTTATTTATATAAGTTGGTCTCGGATTATCATCACTGCCAAAGTTTACCTACTCAAGAGGATCGGCCGATGTGAATCCTTATCCTAACTTATCTATATCTTCTATTTCCTCGATAGCTTCGCATATATCGTTCATATTGGACCGATAGCGTTCCACTCTCTTCTGCAACCAATCAAGATTAGAATCCACTAAATCACATTATATGGTTGAGCCGATTCTTCATCGGCTTTACATTGAATGGTACAAAATCATCTCTTGTTACGCTAAAAAAATCATAATCCGTCAAGTCTAAACCAATCAAGCACTTGACGGCGTCATGTGGCAAAAAAGATGATTCGGCCATAGCAACACAAGCTGATGCATCCGCATGAACCACCTCTACATCATCATCAATCCATTGTATCAAGAATTAGTGTAAGGTAGAAGGAACACATCTATGGGCATGAATCCAATCACGCCCTAAGATCAAGCTATAATTACCACGCACGGCAACAAAGAAAGCAGTAACCATGGTCTTGCTTTCAACGGTGAGTTCCATAGAAGCGACCCCCTTAGCCTTGATAGGATCTCCTCCTCCCACACCGTTCAATGTCATGTTGGTCCGGATGAGCTCGTTATCGGCCTTACCTAGCTTCTTAAACAAAGAATACGGCATTAGATTAACAATAGCACCGCCGTCTACATGCATGCGAGAAATCGGTGAACCATTAATATGACCTCTCACATAGAGGGGTTTCAAATGGTTTTTTGATTCTTCGGGCTTTTTGAAGATAGCATTTTTTGGCCCAAAGTCGAATTGTGCCATGACTTCTTCTTCCTCTATAAGCGAATAATCAGAAAGAGATAAGCAAATAATGTTAATGCCCATACCTTCCCGAGGCGGTGTAGGCTCGTAGTCAAAGAGGTCGTCGTCGTCGAACTCAAACATATCGACGTCTCCTGTAGGCGAGGGCGCTGTGGAGTCCTCTCCCAAGACAGCGTCGACCAAACCAAGTGGCTTTGTAGTAGCCTCCGCTTTCTCCGTCACCGGTGGAGTAAGGGCCTTGGTCTTCTTAACCCTCCACTACTTACCTTGAGGGACCATCGGCTTGATCTCATTGAAGACCTCGTCTCTCTTTTTCTCCGCCTCTTCTTCTCGCATCTTCCAAAGGCGCAGCCTTTGGAGCTTCCTCTTTTGAGTGTGGGTCAAGCCAAGCGGACACCACCTCGGTTGCGTGTATTTGGAGGAGCTTTTGCTGCTGCTAGCTTCGTGGTCATGGGAGGCCTTTTCGACCGGATCATTCAAAGTGATCGGCCCCGTGAAGACTCCTCAGATTTTAACATCGGTTGTGCCGATTTTCACGACACCTCCAGATGCACTTTCTTGATGAAAAATGGTGGAGGGAGCAGGTTCATTACCTTGTTTTGGGCGCTACTCCTACTTAGGCGTGGTGGTGGAGCTCCCTCCCTGAACCTTGATCGGTCGAGGATCCGTCTGATCCGGGATAGGGTTGCAGAGCCTTGTGAAGATCTCCCCACTCGATCCGTTTCACCCCGAATGAAATGGCGGATATGGCATCGGTGGAACGGGCCTTTGTGGCATAGGCATCGGTGGCACGAGCATCCACGATCCCCTGTATGGATGCCACACCGGGAACGATGGGCAAGGCATAGGATGGAGCCATGGCGGCGGCACTCCCAATCCATGTGGAGGAAAAGGAGGAGGAGGCTCATGCACATTCACGGTTGGCCTCATCTCTTTCCTAGGTGGGCTGCCTCCCCTAGGTGGTGATCTTGATCGCTTCATAGACCGATTATTCGAATCGGTCTTTTAATTCTTGTACTTTGCCATGAACCGATCGAAGGCGCTTTTAGGCCCCATCTCCTGATCTGTGGCTTTACCTTGATTCACCTTCCACTTGCCCACTTCAGGATTCTTCGGTTTTATCATCTTGGGCTGTGGAGATTGCCCCCCGGGTTTAGAGCTTTGGATGGTGACTTTTAGAGACTCTTGACCATCAGAGAACTCCTCAAACACCACCTTCTAAGGGGCACCCTTCTCACTTGAAGAAGCGGGCATCTCATCCCCGATGATCACGTTCTTCCCTTTGGTTGTATCGGCTTGATGATGCCGAATCAACACCTTTGGGTTGAGCTCTAGAGTGTTGACGGGAAAAGGGTGCTTGTTGATCTGCATCTCCTTAAGACTCAATCGTCCCTTATTAAGGGCCGATTGGACCTGTCGACAGAAAACATTGCAATCTTTAGGAGCTTGAGAATAAGAGTTATGACATTTACAATATGTCCTACGCTTAATCTCATCCGCCGAAGGTAAAGTATATGCGATCGAAATGTATCCACCTTTGTGCAGCTCATCAAATATTCTATCACATTTGGCTACATCAAAGGTGTATTTCACATCGTCTTTCCTATTCTTATGGACCGGTTTGAGCGAATCACAAGCAAATGATTTGGCCTTAGAGGGCCAAACAAACTCGGTAGCCAAGATGTCATTGTAATCATCATTGGAGCTATCCGAATCACATTCTACGATGTGCACGCTATGGCGGGTCTTGTAGTCATGTTTTATTTTTTTGCTTCAGCTTTCTTGAGCCGAAGCCCTTTGTTGGAGGTGGGTGAGTGTAAAAAAAATTGTATCACTCCAACTTTTCTCTAAGATGCGACCGTAAACCACTAAAAGCTAGGTCGGCTAAGTCTTTTTTAGAAATTATTAAATTAAAGCATCAGTTCTTAATATCTCTAAACCGCCGAAGATAGTCAACGACGGGTTCCTCTTTCCCTTGCCGAACTGATGTAAGTGCGACAACTTCAATTCGTTGTCTCCGGAATAAAAGTGGTAATGAAACTTGCGCTCTAAAGACTCCCACGTGTATCTGGACACCGGGGACAAAGAGAAAACGGTTTTGGTTAGTGATAAATAAAAGAATCATACTTTCAAAGCCTCACTAAAACCCACTTCTCCTAGTTCTGCTACATATTGGCTAACGTGTTCCCAAGTGATTTTGCTATCTTCGCCATTGAATTTGACGAAGTCGAGAACACGCCATCCAACGGGATATGGGACCGAATCAAAGTATGCGGGGTACGGTTTTTGATAAATCCGGTTCCTCCCCTTGAGGTCTACCCCTAGCGTCTCACAAAATTGTTTGTTTAAGTCCTCCTTAATGCGAGCCATACACTCCTCTATGTTTGCTATAGGTGACCTAGTGGATGTGTCCGGTGGTGAGGGATGCATGCTCATTTTCATGGCACTGAACAATTCATTAAGAACGGGGTCATGAGGGATACCCGTACCGCTAGGTGAGATGGGTGGTGTGTTATATGCAATGGTACGGTAAAGAGGAAAAAAATTAGCCAATTCATTCAATCGGCTAGTGACCGGATTAGAGATGCTAGTAATTAGCTTTATGCTAGCGAGAGACACTACCAAAGCACTAGTTTGCGCATAAGACGAAAAACTGATTTGCCCACTAAACGAGTTCAACGACATGCCATACGGAGGTTGTTCTACACTTGACGTAGTAGGTGCTGATGCACTAGTAGTAGGACCTACATGCGCAACATGAGATGATGATGCAATACTAATATTTTTAGACTTAGACAAGTTTTTTTAGATCATGTATTGCATATCGTTCGTCAAGACCTTTTTCATATCGGCAAAGTAATACGAAAGGTCTTCAAAAGTAACGGAAGGGTGCGAAGATGTCCTTACGTTGGCAGCACCCATGGCGCGACATCGTCGATGGCCGGAAGAATGGGCTCTTTCACTTGTGAGATCGCGCCTTGGCGGTCCTTCCTGAAACACGCCAAGTACTCCTGCAGCTCCCGCTCCACGCGCTTCTTGCGCGCCTCTTCGGGGGCCCTCCGACGTTCCAAGAACGCCTTGCGCACCTCCTCGAGCAACTCCTCCAAGGATGGCATGGCGATGTTCGTCGTGGAGATCTCGAAGGTCACGGTGGAAACGACGATTTGGTTTGTGCAACCGGAATCACTCATCCCCAGCGGAGTCACCAAAAAGTGTGTTGACGCCGAAATGGATCTCGAACCAACACACCGCTCGCACCTCCGTGTGCGGGAACGTCGACGTTTCTTCAACGCCGGGTTTGGGGCAGCACCTAGACAATCCCGCCTCGAGGGGGACCCCGTCGGAGGAGAATCGTCTTAGGAATAATCTAGGCTCGGTCAGGCAAGCTGGATCGCCTTCAAACGTTGCCGAGACGAAGGAAGAACAGCATGAGGATCGAGTAAAGGGATTAGAGTTTGTAGAAGAACAAAATGTAAAGGCAAATTGTTTTGATCGATTGGGTTATCCTCAACCGGCCATGGGCCTCTGTTTTATAGAGAAGGGATAGTCTTAACCCGCAGGACAACTAATCCCACGAGTTAGAAAAGAAATTAGAATCAATCAGTTAAAAACTTTTCTAAATCAGCATTATCGGAGTCTCCGGTAAAGTGCCGGACACTCCGGTGACCGAAATCTCCAGTAAGATGCCGGAGGTTTTGTCGTGTAATTTTGAGGACCCGGTTCATACTCAAAATTAGTTTCTTCAGACGTTCAAGTATTGGTATTTGAATTCTTCAAGCGCGTTAAGCACCTTAGGCACAAAGAGGCACAAACGATCGAACCCATTTAGCGCGTTTGAGCACATCGAGTGTTTGCGACACATTGTACTCGAGCCCCTTGCAAGCGTTGAGCTCATCAGGCATGGAAAAGAGGATGTCGTGGGTTCCTTTTGTAGTGCGTTGAGCACTTCGAGTGTTTGAGTATTGAGCTTCTTGTGTGCGTTAAACACATCGGGCATTTGCCGCTGTTCGGGCATTCAGCCCCTTGCGTGCGTTAAGCGTATCGGGCATTTTGCCGCTTCTCCTTGGACCGATAGCTGTTCGGGCATTAAGCCCCTTGCGTGCGTTAAGCACATCGGGCATTTTGTCACTTCTCCTCGGACCGATAGCTGTTTGGGCATTTGGGGTTCTGGCTAAATGCTCGTACCCGAGAGGACTAACCGGACACTACGGCAACGTGCCAGACACTCTGGTGAGCTAAGTGCCCGAACCCGAGAGGACTCACCGGACACTCCGGCAACGTACCGGATACTCCGGTGGCCCTGTGATTTTTAGGGTTAGAACTTGCTGAGTATAGCTAAGTACGAGGTTAGAACTTGCTGAGTACTTTTGTGCTCACCCTTGCCTTTATCGCTCAGATGAAGAAGAAGATGCAGCTGGCCTCGATGGCGATGAGTAGGATAAGCAAGCTTGCTTGTGGTTTTTGCTTATTGCTTATCCCTTTTATGTAATGACTGTGCGAGAATGCTTGGTGCACCTCGCTGGCTTGTAATCTAAGTCTTCAATGTAAGACTCTATTTGGGACGATATATGTAATATTGCTGGTATGAGCTATGTATCCACGATGAATGTGCGTACCAACTACTGATCCAGGGATTGGTACAGTGTTCAAGAGATATCTCAGAAATGGGGTATGACAGAGTGGTATCAGAGCCATACTTGTCCGTAGGACAAGACCATAAGGACTATAACTGTAGGAGAGTGATATTTTGAGATATAAACTATTTATAAAACCCTAACATGGTAGGAACTCTGTATTTACTCTTCTCTGCTATATTTATAAAACCTAATTTACTGACTCTGACTGTTTTCTTTGCAGATGGATGCGGATGATGGATGACAGTACTTGGGAGTTGAGGTTTTTAACCTCACTGGGTTTCCTGAGATCCTAGCTCGCACACTGCTTCGGTTTGGCTTCACCACCCCTCTGGCCTACCGCTGGAAGGACTACGAGGGTGGTGGTTACACAGCGTGCGAGATGGAGGTCCGTCTTCCCCCCGACTGCATGACTCCGCAGACCGTGACCTACATCGAAGCCACCTTCTTCGACACCGTGCAGGGCGCTGCGCGAGAGGCCTTGCTACTCTTCTGCTCGATGAACCTGGAGACCACCGGGCCTACCTCGGTGAAGTACTTCCCGGTTCTCGCGGACTGCGACTTCCTCTGGTGGTGTCGTATGTCCACCCTGCAGGGACCTTTCAGGGTTGTGGACGACTCTACTCTGGTGGAGACTGTCCTATACCTGACAGCACTACACGACCTGTGCGACGACTTTCATGAGCAGTGGGCTGTATAGGCCCACCGAGCTACTGCCGCAGAAGACCAGGCTCACGACCTGCAGACACAGCTTGCTTCTGCTCGGACACAGCTCACTTCTGTCCAGGCCGCTCTTGACGCAGCCCGAGAGCGTGAGGAGAGCCTCAAGAAGGCTCTTGCAGACGGACAGACTGAGCTGGACCACTGGCGCCAACAGCCACGACAAGGAGCACGCCAGAAGACCACTGCCCACAAGCAGGTCTTTGCTCACGATGCTAGTGTGAGGCGAGTTCTGCCTCCCCACGCCCCAGTCCTGGACCGGTCCAGGCTACCCGGAGTTCTCTCTCCGAGATACTCTGTCGCTGGTCTGACGACGAGGGAGGGCCTAGTGGTGGTCCTACCAGGACGAGCCACCACTCCAGTTCCGACCCCAGCTGATGAGGACATCCAACCATACATACTCCCTCGAGCAGCAACAAGTCACCATCCAACATCAAGAATACAAATCAAGGACCAATTACACGTAGTCAAGCAAAGAAACTACAAGAAGAGATTTACGAAGGAAGATAGCAAGAACACACAAGGAGATGACTGCTGATTAGGACCTCACTCGAGCCAGATCATTCCCGCAGAACAGTCTGAAAGAAACAGTCATAACTTTTGATTCCCAAAAGCTATGAAGGTAATCAGCACTTGATGGAAAGCCTATCAAGTTCACTTTCCAACGCAACAAACGGTGCATCATTTGAACTTCCGAGCAGAGAGTAATGACCAGTTTACTGAAGACTGCACAGAAGGCCAGAAGACGCGCGAGAATTGAAGACAGCTTTGTGAATGCTTCCACGAGTTGGCCTTCTACCTTCAAACCTGGTGTTTTCAGTTCATACCCACTAGGAGGGTTGTTCCTAGTATAAATATCACCTCTATGCTACTAGAAAAACACCTTTGATCATTTTGATAACATGATATGATATTGCACCCACGTTGCTGAGTGTCTTACACACCTTTGTTCTTGCGAGTTCTTCTTGGGCTTGTGAGTGATCTCTCTGAGGTCCCCTACTTCGTGCTCAACGGCTTCCAGTTAGGCTGCGCCGTTTTGTGTGGATTAGTCTCGGTTGTGGTTCTACGATCATTTGAAGATCGAGTCGAAGTCCTCAAGGTTTCGGTGTCTCTCTCCCCGTCGCTTGGTCGCATCCAACCTTGGCAGGTATAAAGCTAGTTACCCGCTGTTCAACTGCAAGTTATCCTTTGTTCTTAAACCTACTGTCGTGAAGATCGGGCCAGTTCCTTACTGATTCATATCGAAACCTTTCATGTGGTAATCAGAGCTATCGTTGTCACGGTAGGTTTTGTTATCATTCACTTATCTATATATTGTTTTGTTTACCATAAGTTACTGTTTTCATCCATCACATATATTCGTGTTTTGTTTGTGTCCTACAGCCCACTAAAAAGCCACAAAGAAAATCCTATAGCCATTTCGTGGTACTGTTACGTAGTGTTCATTTCGTTCATCTTGTTGCTACTCATCATCGTTGTTCTTCCGCCGTACTCTTGTTTAATTTTTTTTCTGCACCCCTCATATGTTATCTTGTGTTTGGTGGAAAAAAATATAAAGTGAAAGAAAGAGTTAAAAAAAAGGAGAAAAGAAAAAGAGAAGAGAAGAGAAGTGAAAGGGGTTGTGTTGCGAATTGTGTAACTCCAAGTTTCATCATATCTGAAATTTCAAGATTGTAGTGCACTAGACAGCAACATTTACATCTTGTTTGAATGGTTAATGACACTTTGTTACAGTACCATAGCCTTCCTTGAATAGCCACCTATAGCTCCACAAAAAAAAAAAACACTGAAACTGGACCTCTCGTCTTGTAATCCTTTTGATCGTTTAATCACAGCTACGGTTCTGCCACTTTAGCACACTCACTATCCTTGAGAACGAGTAAGAACATTGGTAAGAGGTGAGATTGTGTGATTCCACAAATTTTACCTATTCCACCTTTCTTGCATAAGTGCTAACATGGCAGGATCTACTTTGAGTATTCATGGTGGGCGTCATGGAGAAGAGGAGCCACCAGTTTCACGGGCGAGTTCTGTGAACTACAACATTCTCTAGTGGAGGCAATGGAGAGGATGTTCAATGAACGCATACCTGCAGATGGAAGAAGGGCTCCTCGACATCGATATGATGAGTCCGGTGGTGAAAGTTCTGATGCAGTACATGACTTCCATGACCGCTTCAGAGATGATCGTGGTGGTGGTAGACGAGCTGGTCATCATGGCCAGAATGGAGGACGAGCTCACGGGCGTGGTCGTGACCACCGTGTGAGTTTTGAAGATGAAGAATTTGATGACTTTGACCATGAAGAAAGATTTGATGATGATGAAAATCCTTTTGCAAATAATGGGCTGTTTGGGCGGCGTCGAGATCATCGCCGGCGTGCTGATAATGAAGATATGGAGCATCATCGTGGTCGGCATCATAGGGCTGATCCGGACAGCATGGCTCGTGTCAAGTTGAGCATCCCAAAGTTTACTGGAAAGGAAGATGCAGATGCATATCTTGAGTGGGCTGAGCAGTGTGATGAAATTTTTAGAATACATGATCTTTCGGATCAGAGGTGTGTGAATCTTGCTTCAGTTGAGTTCTCTGGTTATGCTCTCACTTGGTGGAATCAAATACAAGAGAATCAACTTGTGCTGGGACGTGATCATATCAATACTTGGGATGAGATGAAGAGAGTGATGAGGAGACGATTTGCACCATCAAGCTATCAGCGTGACCTTTGCAATAGGTTGCAAATGTTGAAGCAAGGGAAAAGATCAGTTGATGAGTATTATAAGGAGATGGAGTTGCTGTTAGTGCGGGCTGGAATTAGAGAGGATGACGAGTCAAAAATGGCAAGATTTTTGAGTGGTCTCAATAAAGAAATTTCTGGTTTTGTTGAGATGTTTCCCTATCATACTTTGCAAGACCTTGTTGATCAAGCTATGCGCACTGAAAGAAAAATTCAGCAAGAGATACGTGGAAGATCTAATGCAAGTCATTCCATTGCAGCCCCATGGCGCAAGCAGCAACCCGGTAATTCTTTTGGTGGGGGTCGGTTCCAAGGTGCTGCAGCTAGGTCCTCTCCACCCATTGCTCCTTCGAAGATGGATGGCAGTTTCTACAGCATCATCGCCTGCAAACCCACAACGGCCTGCTGCAAGTACAGCAGCCCCAACCGTTGTTTCAGCTGCTACTTCATCTACACGAAGCCGAGAAATTGTATGCCACAAGTGCCATGGTCGTGGGCATGCTGCTGCACAATGTCCAAGTAGGAGGACCATGATTGTGAGTGAGCATGGTGAATGGGAATCTGAAAGTGATTCCGAGAAAGATGGTCCAAGATATGATGAAGAACTTGAAAGTGATGAGAATGTTATTCAACCCGATGAAGGTGATAATAATTGCTTTATTTCCCTTCGGGTGCTTAGTGTTACTGCAGCGAAAGAAGAGAATGGACAGCGACACAATCTTTTTCACACACAAGGCATGATCCAGGACAAATTATGCAGGATCATTATTGATAATGGCAGCTGCAATAACATTGCAAGTCAAGAATTGGTTGAGAGAATGGGCTTAAAACAGTGGCGCCATCCTTCTCCATACAAAATGCAATGGTTAAATGATTGTGGTGCGCTGCGTGTCACCAACATTGTGACGGTTCCTTTTTCTATTGGAAGGTACCATGATCAAGTGGAGTGTGATGTGGTACCAATGCAAGCATGCCAGCTGCTGTTGGGAAGACCTTGGTTGTATGACTGCGATCTTCAGATATGTGGTCGTTCCAACAAGGTTGTTCTCATGTACAAGGGTGAGCAAGTCACTTTGCTTCCTTTGTCCCCGGAGGACATTTTAAAGGATGATCTGAAAAGAAAACAGCAAGAGAGTGAGAAACAATTGCGAGTGACCCACAAACATAGTGAGGGAGAGTTTCCAAAGCCAAATAGAACTCCACAGCTGCAAAGAACCAAGCCAATGGGAAAAGAGGGTTTAGTTATGATGGCTAGGAAAAGGGATTTAAAAGAATTGAGTGAACCCAATGCCATGTTCTTTGTACTCCTGTACAAAGACAATTTTCTTTCAACTAACGACTTACCATGTACTTTGCCCAGTGATGTTTTTGATGTGTTACAGAAATATGAAGATGTGTTTCCGAAGGAAGTACCACCAAGGTTGCCACCACAGAGAGGAATAGAGCATCAAATCGATCTTGTTCCTGGTGCTCCACTTCCTAACCGTGCACCATACCGGACAAACCCAGAGGAGACAAAAGAAACTCAGCGCCAAGTACAAGAGCTCATCGACAAAGGTTATGTAAAGGAAAGTCTCTCACCTTGTGCTGTTCCTGTTCTTTTAGTTCCAAAGAAAGATGGTTCATGGAGAATGTGTGTTGATTGCCGAGCCATTAATAATATTACCATAAGGTATAGGCATCCCATACCTCGACTTGATGACATGCTTGACGAGCTTAGTGGTGCTATCATTTTCACAAAAATTGATTTGAGAAGTGGCTATCACCAAATTCGCATGAGAGAAGGGGATGAATGGAAAACAGCCTTCAAAACTAAGTTTGGGCTCTACGAATGGTTGGTGATGCCTTTTGGCTTGACCAATGCACCTAGCACCTTTATGAGATTAATGAATCATGTGCTTAGGACCTTCATTGGACAGTTTGTTGTAGTCTACTTTGATGATATCTTGATTTACAACAAGTCTCTTGATGAACATATTAAACATGTTAAATGTGTGCTTGCTGTTTTGAGGAAGGAATGCTTGTATGCTAACCTTGCCAAGTGCACCTTTTGCACCGACAAAGTTGTCTTTCTCAGTTTTGTTGTTTCAGCTCATGGCGTGGAGGTGGATGAAGAAAAGATCAAAGCTGTTCGAGAATGGCAGCCCCCACAAAATGTGAGCCAAGTACGAAGCTTCCTAGGACTTGCCGGCTTCTATCGTCGGTTTGTGAAAGATTTCGGTTCTATTGCTGCCCCAATCAACGAGTTGACAAAGAAGGAGGTACCATTCCACTGGGGAGAAGCACAAGATAAGGCATTTGAAGAGTTAAAAAAGAAATTGATCACAGCCCCACTCCTTGCACTTCCAAATTTTGGTAAGACCTTTGAAATTGAATGTGATGCAAGTGGTATAGGGATTGGTGGCGTGCTCATGCAGGAAGGAAGGCCTATTGCATACTTGAGTGAAAAGCTAAGTGGTCCAACTTTAAACTATTCCGTTTATGATAAAGAATTATATGCTCTTGTAAGGAGTTTAATTATATGCTCTTGTAAGGAGTTTGGAAACTTGGCAACACTACCTTTTGCCTAAAGAATTTGTGATACATTCCGACCATGAATCTTTGAAACATCTTAAAGGCCAACTAAAACTGAACCGAAGACATGCAATATGGAGTGAATTCATTGAGTCTTTTCCTTACATTATTAAATACAAGAAAGGGAAGGATAACGTTGTAGCTGATGCTTTGTCTCGACGTCATACATTGCTTTCACAACTTGATGCTAAAATTCTTGGTTTGGAAAGTATAAAAGAATTATATGCTAATGATTCATATTTTGCTGAGCCATATTCCAAGTGTTGTGATGGCAAGGGATGGAAAAAATTTCATTTGCATGATGGGTTTTTGTTTCGAGCCAATAAACTCTGCATTCTAGATTGTTCTGTTTGTATTTTGCTTGTGCAGGAAGCCCATGCGGGTGGACTTATGGGCCACTTTGGTGCCAAAAAAAAAAAGAGCAAGTACTCTCTGATCACTTCTTTTGGCCTAAGATGAGGCGAGATGTGGAGAGGCATGTTCTTCACTGCGAAACCTGCCACAAAGCTAAGTCACGCTTACCCTCATGGTGTATACACTCCTCTACCTATTCCTCGTGTACCATGGGAAGATATCTCTATGGATTTTGTTCTTGGTTTGCCTCGAACAAAGAGGGGGAGGGATTCAATCTTTGTTGTGGTCGATCGTTTTAGCAAAATGGCACATTTTATTCCATGCCATAAGACTGACGATGCTTCACACATTGCTGAATTGTTTTTCAGGAAAATTGTGCGTTTACATGGAGTGCCACGTACCATTGTGTCTGATCGTGACACTAAATTTTTGAGCTACTTTTGGAAGACCTTGTGGGGTAAACTTGGAACAAGGCTCTTATTCTCCACAACATGTCATCCTCAAACTGATGGACAAACCGAGGTTGTGAACCGCACGCTGTCAACATTGTCGTGAGCTGTCCTAAAGAAGAATCTAAAATTGTGGGAAGAAAGCTTGCCTCATGTGGAATTTGCATACAACAGGGCGGTACACTCGACTACAAAATTTTGTCCATTTGAGATTGTATATGGTTTCATACCTGCTGCACCCATCGATCTTCTTCCTTTGCCTATGCAGGAACGTGTGAACTTTGACGCAAGCAAGCGAGCTGAATTTGTCAAGAGCTTTCATGATCAAGATAGAGCAAACATTGAGAAGATGACCAAGCTGTACGAGAAGTGTGCAAACAAAGGGCGCAAGAAGATGTTATTTAAACAAGGAGACTTGGTTTGGTTTCATCTCCGCAAGGATTGTTTTCCTGAACGACGCAAGAACAAGTTACAGCCCCGAGCCGATGGACCGTTCAAAGTGCTTCGCAAGATCAATGATAATGCATATGAAATTGATCTACCAAGTACTTATGGTGTGAGTACAAGCTTCAATGTTTCTGATCTGTCTCCATTCTTTGGGTTGGAAGAGTCGAGGATGACTCCTTTTCAAGAAGGGAAGGATGATGAGGACATCCAAGCCATACATACTCTCTCGAGCAGCAACAAGTCAAGGACCAATTACACGTAGTCAAGCAAAGAAACTACAACAAGAGATTTACGAAGGAAGATGGCAAGAACACACAAGGAGATGACTGCCGATCAGGACCTCACTCGAGCCAGATCATTCTTGCAGAACAGTCTGAAAGAAACAGTCATAACTTTTGATTCCCAGAAGCTATGAAGGTGAATCAGCACTTGTTGGAAAGCCTATCAAGTTCACTTTCCAACGCAACAAACGGTGCATCATTTGAACTTCCGAGCAGAGAGTAATGACCAGTTTACTGAAGACTGCACAGAAAGCCAGAAGACGCGCGAGAATTGAAGACAGCTTTGTGAATGCTTCCACGAGTTGGCCTTCCACCTTCAAACGTGGTGTTTTCAGTTCATACCCACTAGGAGGGTTGTTCCTAGTATAAATATCACCTCTATGCTACTAAAAAAACACCTTTGATCATTTTGATAACATGATATGATATTGCACCCAAGTTGCTGAGTGTCTTACACACCTTTGTTCTTGCGAGTTCTTCTTGGGCTTGTGAGAGATCTCTCTGAGGTCCCCTACTTCGTGCTCAACGGCTTCCAGTTAGGCTGCGCCGTTTTGTGTGGATTAGTCCCGGTTGTGGTTCTGCGATCGTTCGGAGATCGAGTCGAAGTCCTCAAGGTTTCGGTGTCTCTCTCCCCGTCGCTTGGTCGCATCCAACCTTGGCAGGTATAAAGCTAGTTACCCGCTGTTCAACAGCAAGTTATCCTTTGTTCTTAAACCTATTTCGTGAAGATTGGGCCAGTTCCTTACCGATTCATATCGGAACCTTTCACCAGCTCCGACCCCGACTCCGGCCACGACTTTGGAGCTGACTCAGGGTCTTACGACTCCTCCGACGTTCCC
The DNA here is from genome assembly GCA_001602315.1 of Zoysia pacifica. Classification (NCBI taxonomy): domain Eukaryota; kingdom Viridiplantae; phylum Streptophyta; class Magnoliopsida; order Poales; family Poaceae; genus Zoysia; species Zoysia pacifica. The sequence goes on from BCLH01001356.1 coordinate 21,076, forward strand.
CGCATCATCGTCTACGAGTCCATGGAGACCTCTTCTTGGGCGACCGACCCCGGCGACTCTGACATCTACAGTACCGGCTACTCTAGAGGACACCCCGCATTCATTCCAGCCGACGATGATGACGACACTGCTAGTGGAGGAGGCGGCACCCCTACAGCCGTTCTCGACCTGATGGAGGAGGAGGAGGAGGACCCGTCTGAGGTTGAGTTCTATGCTAGAGCAGCTGACAGACGACGGGATCGACCTTCACCAGGAGTGGCTCGACTTCTTTCAAGGACTGTGAGGAGTAGGTACAGGATAGGACTTAGGGATGTGGCAGCTCTTTTGTGATCTTTTGTACTAGGGGATTAGTGGTGTGTTGGTTATGTAGTAGTACTTAGAGGTGACTCCCATGTTATCCAGTCAGCCGCGTGCAGTGTATCACGCGTAGTCCAATGTAGAACTCGGATGTGATTGTAATATATGTTATGGATGTATGCTTGTTTGTTCTTCGATGATTGTGCGCTACACCAAGATCACAAACGAAACGAGAATTTATATAATTGTGTGATAAGAGGGACTAATACTAATAAAATACACAGACCTCTCCATTTACTCTACTGTCTGTTTCTTGCAAATAACAAGATGCCTCCAAAACGCTCAGTCCGCATTCAAGCTCGTCGGGCCTGCAACCTTAACAACGAGGAACAAGAAGAACACCCTCGCCAGGGGTGCACCGCCTCTAGGGGAGCTCCTGCCAACCGACACCGCTCCTCGGGAAGGAACCAAAGGGCACCAGAAAGAGCAAGGGAGGAGGAAGCACAGTCCAGCCACCATGGGGAAAATCAAGTGGCGCCCTCTACTCCCGCCCATATAGCAGCACCACCTCCAGTACAAGGCACTGCAGTAGGGGCTGCTGCTTGGACTGCATCCCAAGTAGCAGCTATGGAACCAGTACAAGGGGCAGTTGCAGGAGAAGAATTACCATATCCACCTGCCACACTGGCAGATGTGATGGCCACGCAGACTCAGCTACTGTATACCATTGCATAAGGGATAACTGGCCGCGGAGGACCCAGCAACCAAAGCAGAATGTCAAAATTCATGAGACTCCGCCCACCCACATTTGACAATACCGACGAGGAGCCCCTCGCAGCCGATGACCGGTTGCGTGACATCACCAAGAAACTCGACATGGTCGAGGCTAGCGACCATGAGAGGGTCATATTGGCCGCTCACCAGCTTGTAGGGGCAGCTGGTGAATGGTGGGACAACTACAGAGAAGCTGCTGCGGATCCCACAGTGATCCGTTGGGATGAATTCCAGCAAGCTTTCCGCTCCTACCATATTCCCGATGGGATTATGAAGATGAAGGCAGACGAGTTTCGGGCACTGAAGCAAGGGGCCATGACCGTCAACCAGTACATTAAGAAGTTCACGAAGCTTGCACGCTATGCACCTGGGCAAGTTGACACCGACAAAAAGAAGCAGGATCGGTTCCTGGAAGGGCTGAGTCACGTTATGCAAGCTCAGCACCTTGATGAACCAAACCATCCTTCTGAAAAAGGCTCGGGCAGGAATGGAAGGAGAAAGGAAGTGTAGGTTCCAGGCGTAGAAAATGAAGCAGCAAGACCGGACCCAGCGCTTCAAATTCGAGAGGTTCTAGAAGCCTCCATACCAACCGACAATGCAGTACTGCGCCTTCGGAAATCCGCCACAACCCCAGCAGTCTGTGTAGTCCGTCCGCCAGCCAGTGGCCTCTCAGCAGCTCAAAATCAACCCTCGGCAATCCCCAAAAGTCCAACATGGTTCGTGTATGTTTCAATTGCCGTGAACCGGGCCATATGATTGCGAACTGTCCCCACAACAGGCCACCAACCACTGTGCCTGCTCACTCTAGAGCCAGAACTGTTGTTTTTGGAACAGCCCGCAACCCTCAGAAGTCAGTAGCCCAGCCAAGAGGGACACAGCAGTATGGACGCGGACGTGTGAACCACATCCACGCAAATGAAGCAGAAGAAGCACCCGACGTTCTGCTCGGTGAGTGTCTGGTCAACTCCCTCTTTGCCACAGTTTTATTTTACTCAGGAGCCTCGCATTCGTTCGTATCTTTTCAGTTTGTTGGTAAATTGGGGTTGTATTCAACCTTGCTCAAGGAGCCACTAATGACAAAGTCACCTAGGGCTACCATCAAGTGTAAGCTTGGTTGCAAAGGGGTTAAAATCCTAATAAGTGGGATAGCGTTTGTAGCAGATTTAATAGTATTAAGGTCAACCAGAATAGACGTTATACTGGGAATTGACTGGTTAACCCAACAAGGAGCCACCATTACTTGTGCTGCTCGAGAAGTAGTCCTCACCAACCACAAGGGAATACCAGCCATAAGCCGACCTCGCAGAAGGCACGCTAACCCTATGATATACAACATAGAAGGGCAAAGGATAGAAGAGGTGCCTGCAGTTTGTGAGTACCCTTGATGTGTTCCCGGAAGAACTACCGGGTATGCCTCCTGATAGGGATGTCGAATTCCTCATCGACCTAATCTCTGGGGCAACTCCCATTGTTAAAAGGCCCTACCGGATGGCGGTAAATGAATTGGCAGAACTTAAGGAGCAACTAGCCGAACTACACGAGAAGGGGTTCATTCGACCAAGCTCATCACCTTGGGGAGCGCCTGTACTTTTCGTACAAAAGAAAGATGACAGTCTAAGAATGTGCATAGTCTACGGGGCATTGAATGAGGTCACTATTAAGAATAAGTATCCCTTACCTCGAATAGATGATCTCTTTGATCAGCTAAAAGGGGCAAGGTACTTTTCCAAGATCGACCTGAGGTTAGGATACTATTAGCTGAAGATCAGGGAGAGCGACATAATGAGGACGGCGTTCGTAACCAGGTGTGGTCAGTATGAGTTTACAGTGGTGTCTTTTGGACTAACCAATGCCCCAGCATATTTCTTGAACTTGATGAACAAGATATTTATGGAAGAGTTGGACCATTATGTCGTGGTGTTCATAGACGACATACTTGTCTACTCGAAGAGCGCTGCCGAACATGAGGAGCATCTACGAGCAATGTTGGCACGACTAAGGGAACATCAACTCTACGCCAAGTACAGCAAATGTGAATTTTGGTTACAAGAGATGTCTTTCCTAGGACACATCGTCACTGCCCAAGGAGTAGCAGTTGACCCCACCAAGGTAGAAGCAGTTATGAACTGGAAGCAACCCACTACTGCCACGGAAGTAAGAAGTTTTCTCAGATTGGCTGGATACTATAGAAGGTTTATTGAGGGATTCTCAAAGATAGCCAAACCAATGACTGAATTGACCCAAAAAGATAGAAAGTTTGAATGGACACCACAGTGCGAGCAAAGCTTCTAGACTCTAAAAGAAAAGCTTACATCTGCCCCAGTATTGATATTACCAGATATACACAAAGATTTCACAGTATACTGCGATGCGTCGCGTCAGGGACTAGGATGCGTCCTGATGCAGGAAGACCAGGTGGTGGCATATGCGTCTCGGTAGCTGAAGAAGTATGAAGAAAACTATCCCACTCATGATCTTGAGTTAGCCGCAGTGGTTCATGCACTGAAAATCTGGAGGCATTATTTGATCGGAAACAAGTGCAAGATATATACAGATCATAAGAGCCTGAAATACATCTTCACCCAGACAGAACTAAACCTAAGACAACGAAGGTGGTTAGAACTGATCAAAGACTATGAGCTAGACGTCCAATATCATCTCGGAAAAGCGAATGTAGTAGCGGATGCCTTAAGTCGCAAAGCACACTGCCACCATAGCCAGAAGATGACCAAGGAGATCAAGCTAATCCAAGAAATGGAGAAGTTGAAACTATGGGTCGTACCTCCCAGCATGGTGAACACCCTGGAGGTGACTCTCACCTTGGAGGACAGAATTCGGCAAGCCCAGTCATGAGATCATGAGATCCAACTGCTGAGGGAATTAATAAAAGAAGGAAAAGCTCCGCGGCTTCGAATCGAAGAAGACGGAACAGTATGGCACGACCAGCGGATATACGTACCCGAGGTGAAACCAGTAAGGAAAATAGTGCTAGAAGAAGCACATAACTCAGCATATTCGATCCATCCGAGATCGACACGGATGTACCAAGACCTAAAACAGAAATACTGTTGGGAAGGAATGAAAAGGGAGATAGCTGAATTTGTGGCCCGATGTGACATTTGTTAGAGAGTAAAAGCTGAACATCGAAAACCTGCAGGATTGCTACAGCCCCTGCATATTCCAACTTGGAAGTAGGATGAGATTTCCATGGATTTCATCGTGGGATTACCTCGCACTCAGAAGGGAAATGATGCCATCTTGGTCATTGTGGACCGACTTACCAAGGTCGCCCACTTCATCGCAGTCAAGAAGGAAGCCAGAGGTGACAAACTAGCACAACTTTACATAGACAACATCCTGAAATTACACAGGGTACCAGCACGGATAATCTCGGATCGAGGCTCACAGTTCACCTCATACTTCTGGAAGAGTTTGCAAGGTTTACTAGGGACGAAGTTGGATTTAAGCTCAGCCTACCACCCACAGACGAATGGTCAAACGGAGAGAGTGAACCAGATACTGGAAGACATGCTCCGCGCCTGTGTACTGGCCTATGGGAAAGACTGGGAGAAAAGCCTAGCTTTTACAGAATTCTCGTAAACAATAGCTATCAAACCAGCCTACAGATGGCACCATATGAGGCATTGTACGGACGGAGATGCGGAACCCCGCTGATATGGTCTCAAGTCAGAGAAAGGTCATTCTTCGGCCCAGCCGTTATAAAGGAAGCAGAAGAAAAAGTGGCAGAAATTAGGAGTACGCTGAAAACAGCACAGAGTAGACAGAAAAGTTATGCCGATACTCGTCGAAGAGAGCTGGCCTTTGAGGAAGGGGACCATGTGTATCTAAAAGTGTCACCAATCTGAGGTACTAGAAGATTCCAAGTTCGAGGGAAGTTGGCGCCGCGCTATATAGGCCCTTATCAGGTACAAAGGAAAATAGGAGTAGTGGCATAGAAGCTTGACCTACCAGCCGAACTGTCGGATGTACATCCTGTATTCCACGTGTCATAACTAAAGAAATGACTGCAAGTACCTGAGCAACAAGTACCATTGGAAGCGATGGATTTACAACCAGATCTGCGATACCAAGAAATGCCGATTCGGATACTAGAGACCACTACCCGACAGACTAGTCGAAACGTGATTAAGTTTTGCCGTGTACAATAGAATAATCACACCGAAGCAGAAGCAACATGGGAAAGAGAGGACGACCTACGGAAAGAATTTCCATACCTCTTCGAAAGCCAGCCGAATCTCGAGGATGAGATACCATTTAAGTGGGGTAGGTCTGTGATACCCTCAAAAGTCTCAATCAAATAAATAAAACACTCAAGCAATTTCCTATTTCCTACACCCTTCTTTTATTTTTATTTTAATAGAAAAATCTCATAAAATGAATATAAACTCAAAAAGGAAAATTTTCAATTTAAAATTTGAATCTTGATAAGTGCTTGAGAGGAATTTTCTTTTTCGGGATTTATCGAATTTATTCGAATTTGTTTGATTTGAATTTGGAGCTATTCAAAAAGAAAAAAGAAAAAGAAAAAAAGAAACCAAACCCCCTCTCGCGGTTGGGCT
>BCLH01001356.1:32824-44512 GCA_001602315.1 Zoysia pacifica
AAATGCACTATATAGAGTTTTACGATGCCTAGACCCTATCCAAATCCTCTAATCGAATTGAATAGAAGGGAAAAATAAAGCCAAAACTATCTCTGGTTATAAATGAAGCCATAACCATCTCTTTATTTCCAGATAATATATGGCTGTTGTTCCAAACTAACCAATGTAACATTTATCCTGACTGAGTAATATTTAAGTGCAAGATGTCCGTGTTCCCCCTTTCCAATCCATTTGTGTTTGACCCTTTGAATAAACTCTCTGCTTGATTTAGTTCCTCAAACAATTTAAGTTGGTGCAATATTTTACACCCTTATATAAGTAATCTTTCGTTCCTCTTTGTACAATCTATTGAAGTTTGATGTTAAAGTTTTTTATGGTAATCAATGTATTAACTTATGTTAAAAAAATCATAGTGTATCATTTTAGGATTATTGTTCATAGTTTATAAAATATATAAAACATGAAAAATATTCTTGCTATGAAATAGCTTTGTAACATAAAAGAATTTTATCATCTATAATCATGAAAAAAATTTAGTGAACACCTCACTTTCACACATAAACAAAAAAAAAAGGTTGGATTCATTGCACCTATTTGAATAGTTTGGCAGGGTTTATGTGACATCCCAAATTCCAGGTCAAAATTTAAAAATTCGAAATTCAAAATTTTTTCTAACAAATACCCTAACATTTTTCCTTCCCCTTTTCATCTCTTCATTTCTTTCCTAATTCAAAGGAACAAAAACGGCACTTAATTAAAACAATCAAAACTGAAAATTTTCATAAAATTTAAAATTAGAAGTTTGAGAAGTGATTGACTTTTTATTTTATTTTCTTTGCCGTTTGTTTTCTCGTATTTCATTTGAATCCTAAATCCGACAAATTCTTTTGAATCCTAAATCCATCCCATTCAATTCCTTGATATCCAAAATCCTTTCAACACTTTTGAATTCAAACCAAATCAAACAAAAAAAAATCCAAAAATCTAAATTTTGAACCGTGGGCCGTTTTCCCTTCTCCTTTTCTCCCTGACCCAACCGACTCCTTTCTTTCCTTTTTTCTTCTGCAGCTCCTCCCCGGCCCATGCCCCTCTGCCGCAGTCCACGCGCAAGGCCAGGCATTGCTTGGCCTTCTCCTTCCTCTGGCCACGCCCCACCAGCAGATCGCGCGTGCCACCTGGACGGCTCACCTCCGGCCACGCCGCGCCCAATAGCCGCCGTCGGATGCCGTCCCGTCCACCGTCCCGTCGTCGTCGCTCCGTTCCACAAATTACCGTCGCGCCCACTGCTTCGCGCGCGGTTTTGGGCAGACAGGCGTCAGGGCCGGCGCTCTCCGCCGGACGCTTTCAACTGCACCATGCGCCTGGCCACGCACCACGCACGCACTCTTCACACGGATGCCGCAGCCGCGTGCCCCACACAAGTCGCGCGCAGTCACCTCGAAATCAGCACTGCCGCCCCGTCACCCAACCGGCATTGAAGTCCCAGTCGCAGTCCTCTCTTCTCTCTTCCCTCTCTGAGCCGAGCCGAGGACCATTCACCGCAAAATCGAACTCCAATTTCATTTTCCCCTTTTCCATGCTGCACCGGATGTCATCGAAATTCCTAGCATCCGAAGCTTTCCTCGGCCTCCTTGGCGCTCGTGGAGCTCCACTGTGACTTCATCCTTCGATTCCCAGCCTCTGTTGGTTTCCCTTGGCGTCGCATTGCTCTGACGCCGAGCATCGCCTCTGCAGGTCGAGTGTTAACCGGCGACAGAACCCTGCGGTGCTTCTCCGACCAACCTGAGCGCGCCAGGAGACCTAGGGGACTGCACCGCTGCTCCTCGGCTACTCCGGCCCCGTCTCCGACGCGCTGTCCCCTCCTGCACCGAACGCCACCGCCGCACGCCAACGCTCTCCGCTGTGAGCTCGCCCTGGACCTCTGCGAAAGCCGAAAACCCCTAGGTGAGAGAGGCTCGAGCTCCTCTTGCTCTCGGACCTTTTCCCGTCAAGTTCCCGCCCACGGAACCGGAGTTTTGTGTGTCCGGCGAGCCGCCGGCATGGCGCCGCCGTCCCTGCCAAGTCTGGCAGGCGTTGAGCCCATCGGCTGGCCGTTGGATCGCTGATGTACGGCCACGATTAGATCAGAGCCTACACCCCTGGCCGATTAAATCACAGCCATCCACTCTCAAGTACACGGCCCAGATTAGATCAAGTTCTTTAAAATCTTGGCCTTCCACCTTGAATCCAACTAACTTCACACTATGTAAAATCTTAACCGTTCACAACAGATCCAACGGCTCAGAACAGATCAGACCGCCGGCCCACATTAAAATGATACGTGCACACATGGCCCACCTGTCAGTCGCAGTAGATAAAAGCTAAGTACACACACTGGTTCGCACACAGAAATATGTTTTCGTAACATTTTCCTTTGAGGAATAATTCTGCCAAAATAAATTAAATATCCTTTTGCATCTAGGCCACCCCTATCCAGTAAAAATATAATATAGTGTTACTGTTTTATAGAGAAAAAAAGCCCAGATTATATTATAGTAATTATCAGTTAGTCCAAATAATAATATATGAACCCCTGAACTTTTCCAAATTTTCTAATAAGACCCTGACAACTTTCTGATATCTACAGACAAGACTTTCCAAAAATATCAACTAGGTCCCTAGAGCTCCCGACATCTTTAAAATACCATATCTTTTGATTCATAATTCCGTTTTTAGCGATTTTTGCACTCATGTGTTCGTTTCGACGTGAGCTATGCAACGAAATCAGTCCCAAGCCAGAATCTCAAATATTCAAGCCAGTTTAACCTAAATACAAGTAATCCCTGATAATTATTCGATATAATCCATACCGATCAGGTCCCTCCTGTTCTGCCTCCACTTAGAAGTCCAGCGAGCACTTCCTAAACAATAATCCAAAGCCCACTTCTATCCTGTCATGAAACATTCCCTTTCTATTTTGAGTTTTATTAGAATTATTTATTTACTCGTTTTTAGCTCTTTATTGGATTATGTTACTTCGCTATTCATTTGTCATTTGATTTCAATAGTAATTCACATATAATTATATTACACATGGGCTTGGATCATAGTTAGTGCGCATCCCACTTTTATTAGCCTGTTTAGTACACGCACGACTTGATAAATATAGAAATGCACTTGTAAGATAAATCAAGTGATTAGTTATAAGTTATTAGAAACCAACTGCGTGCATACTGTTAAAAGTAAGTAATTAATAGTAACTATGGGTTCATCCATTTATAAGCTAGATAAATATACTTTAATGAATTTAGCGATCAATTGCTAGCATATGGTATTAGCTAGAAAATGCTACACATGAAATAATGCTTAAAATAGTATACCACATACTGGGTACACTAGTAACACATACTTTATACGAACTATATTCGTATAAAGGTGTAAGTACTGTAGATGCTTGTCACGCACATGGCTTAACATTCTAATTAATTATGCATGAAGTAGATATGACTTAGAATGAACTTAATAGTTGAACGTTCATCTTTTAGTAAATACTGTTAAAACTAATGCATGCATGGATTGCCACACCAGACCATAGCACACACGTGGCACACCCTAATATAGGTTCATCCTAGCGTGAAAGCCTTAGTGCCCCAAGTATACTAAATAGTGCATGTACATGCTTAGCTAGCTATATGTCTGCACCAGCACTAAAATGTGTACGCATGAATTTAGATTATAATTGCTAGCTGGTACCAAATAACACTAAGATGCACATAAAATAATGAGCCTTGCACCAAGCACGCTATCAGCGCATGCCTTATATGAGTTCTCTCGTAAGGGCATTCGTGTTGTTTACGCAAGGACATGCGCATGCCACTCTGTCGTGCAACATCGCGCACGTAGTTTGTGCACTTGCACCCGTGCACGCACTCATCGTCAGGGAAACCTAACGACGACTATAACAATGGCTCCATGTATATATGTAGTCGTTAAGAAAGTGTAACTGCATGGCACACACTGGATTCATACATGAGTACATATCACAGAAACACCCACAATGCACTCACGATATAACTTAACCACTAAATATAATGAGTCTAAATTACCGGCTAATAATGAATAGTCCTAAATTAAGGGTACGCATAAAATGGCACACGCTTAGCTTGCCTTGACTTGCAGTATATCATTTTGTATGAGTTCACACCTGCATAGTTTACCTACGTAATCCTTCAACGCTAAACAAATGCATCTTAATACAAACCTAGTAGTCAAACACTAACTCATAGTAAATAACATTAAGATAGGATTATACATGCGATGATGCACTTTGCACCAAGTACACAATCAGTACATGCACTTCATGGGTATCCACCATAGAGGCATTCACACTGATTATACTACAGCACCTGCATGCACATTACCAATAGCGTACACCCATTTGTGGCACCCTTGCATTAAACCTAGAAAAAAATTCTAGCACCGAACCTCACCCTAAATCAATAGCCAATGCATCACGCATGCCTTGCATTAGGTTTTCCCTCGTGGAGTTTAATTGGTTCTTATTCGAACTTCATCGGATCTTATCGATTTTTCTCGAGCTTTGTTTAATTTTGCGGTAGTTTTATTAGGTGTATTTTATCGCGTAGATAACGCTGAGTGTAAGGAAGAGTCAAGCTTCAAGAGGAGCCAGAAGGACCTCGTGTGAAGAGAAGCACGAAGATTGGACGTGAAGCTAGAGATTGAAGGCTAGGATCTTGAAGAAGAGCCTCTGACCTCAAGCTCTGAAGATTAGTGCCTATTATACTATTGTGCAAGATATTTTGATTTAAAACATTGTGCTAGTTAAAATCCTAATTGGTTGATTGATATATTGATATTAATGTAGGCTACTAAACATTAATATTAATTACATTGATTACCCATTGTCGACGCCCCCTATTAACCATAGGATTTTCATTGTTAATTACTTTTAACGAATAGAAAGTTGCCTTGATATTAGAATGCTTAGCAACCCTCTTGCGATGCGGAGCATCGCCACACCATACACCACTTATTTACAAAATGCATTAAAATGAGTTCGGTGATGTGTGTAAAATAAACTGGGATGGGTAATAGAACAATTGGTGCTAGGTGAAGAAGGGGTATTTTTGGTCGTGGGCGAGGCTTGTGCTTTGTGCATTGGTGATTGGAGAATAATTGTGTGTTTCAGTGTTTAGTAATGTGAGTAATCGGATCCACCTCTCGTGGATAGCGCTCGCCCTACCATATAAGGACCGGTTCATTAGCGCTCACCTTAGTGATTACGTGCAACCACAGAACCTGTACATATTGAGCATGACTTACCCTAGAGGATGTACAATAAAAATGCTCCACGAACCTATCAGATACGCAGAACCTGTATGCTCCACTTGGCGGCCAGTAGAGCATGGGGGATCAAGGGTGCACACTCGAGGATGTATGTACCCGAGCGATTCGACTCCGAGGAAAAAAAGTACACGGGCCCAGCGTATCTGAGCTTAGGAGGAAAATAAAGTACCGGAGAACTCAAGGAAAGTGAGTACTTGAGTTTTAACCTTTGGTTTGCTTCTCGAGGTGCACATACGGAGATACTCGGATAAGGTGGGACTAGCGTTATGTTTCTCTCTTGCAAAGAGAGCGTAGCCTGTGGGAGTGTACAACCTCTGCAGAGTAAAATCCTTCTGGAATGGTCGTTGTCACGGTATTGACACACTATGTTTGACCACCCTACGATTAGTCTTCTATAATATCCTTGTTTTTGTGTGGGTGTAGATGCCCGTGATTTGGAAAAGTGTCTAGATCGGGTATTGGAGACCCTTCCAGTTAAAATTTGAGAACTGATGGGAATGGTTTTTTTTCTCCCGCAGGTCCACCCACTAAAATATGATAAGAAAATATTTTATCTTCTCTGGTTTATACCTTCTGTAGTGAACCCTGATAAAACTGGATTTTTGCAAAGTAACCCTATTATATATATATATATACCTATGCTTAGTGTTAGAGCTTGCTGAGTACCTTATATACTCACCCGTTTGCATTTGTGGTTTTAGACAGAAAGGACCGCATAGGTGACGACGTGCTAGGTTTTTGTTCTGCTTCCGAAGCCTGCTTGTGGATTTGGGCCTTAGTGTTCTGCTGTTTGCTTCGCTTTTGGCTAGTCAACCGATGTTGGATTATAGAGATCCTCACCACGTGTCGCTAAAAGTTCTGTCTCAGGTATCTATTTTCTTTTCGGAGTATGCTTTTGATATACATTCTGTTGTGTATATGCGTATCAGCTACTGATCCAAGGACTGATACGTGTTGTACAGTGCATCTCAGAAATGAGGTGTGACAGTTTATAAGTGCCAAGGTTTTGGTTTTCGGGGGAGGGGGTAAAGTAGATTTCTTACTATTTTACCATGTTGCTTGTAAACAAGTTGCAACACATTTATATCTTTAGTTGAAGTCAAAAACCCCAAAACCAAGCTTTCGTTAGAAATTAGATATGAGCCCGTTTGGATCCTTGAAATTGAATTCATTCTAATAATTACAATTTATGCATAGATTAATTAAGCTAATATAGTTGTATATAGAATATATTTGTATATATATTATTAGGCATACATGAGACATATTTATATGTTGCATTTTTATTGTAGAGAAGTGAGTTGAAGAGTGTGTTATAAGTTAGAGAATAGAATTATAACATAATGATCTATAGAATCCTTTTTTATCTCCCACCCTATGAATTTGAGATAGGCTTATTTGTTAGCTTAGAAAAATTGTGAAATGTCAAATTCCAAGCCAAATAGCCTAATTTATTATTGTCGCGCACCCCGTTTTCGAGATGCACTGTGATACATGTATCAGTCCCTGGATCAGTAGCTGATATGCACAACACAACAGAATGTATATCGAAAGCATACTTCGAAAGGAAAAACTAACCTGAGACAGGACTTTTAGTGGCCACACCATGAGGATCTCTACGACCCTACCCCGGTTGACCAACTAAAAGCAGAGCAGGCAGCAAAACACCAGGGCCTAAATCCACAAGCAGACTTGGGAAGCAGAACAAAACTAGCACATCACCTACGCGATCCTCACTGTCTAAAACCACAAATGCAAGCGGGTGAGTACACAAGGTACTCAGCAAGCTCCAACACTAAGCAAAGGTATAATTATAGATGCACATTGGTTGTAGCAAGGATGAGGTAGCAAGGTCCATGTTGCACAAAGCTAGTTTTATGCAAGGTTCACTACAGAAGATTTCAAAAGGGAGTGAAAGCATTTATTATCCATATATTAATAAGTTGGACCTGGGGGAGTATAAACCGTTCCCGCCAGTTCCCTAATTTTTAACTAGAAGGGCCTCCACTATCCCCTCTAGACACTTTCTAAAAAACGGATAGCTACACCCACTCACACATCAAAGCGGTATAGAAAATCTAATCGTAGGGCGCCCGAACAATAGCATGTCAATACCGTGACAACGGCCTATCCGAAAAGATTTTTAACTCTGAAGAGGTTGTACACTGTACCCACAGGTTATGCTACTCCTGATCATTAGAGTTTGCATAACACTTATCCCACATCTACGCAGTTTTCCACAGATTCCACCCAAGGTGCAAACAGGGGCCATCCCTCGGGGGTTTTCCAGGCCGTCGATGACGCGTCGGTACATTCTCGGAGCCGGGTCGTGAATATCCACCGCTTTCACGCCTTTTCCTGGTCCCCTCCAATCCCCGGGTATTACCAAACCAGGGGCTATATCCGCGGGCTTACGCTCCCGTGACGCGGGCAATTACCGTCGAAGGCCAGGCAGCGAGTCATCTCACGCCCTTCTCCTGTTTCCTTGTGTATTCACTACCGACCCCCCAGTGGTTCGATGTGGAAAGAATACGTAGAGGGCATAAGTCCTGCCCAAAATGTACAGGTTCTGTGGTTGCACAGGAATTACCAAGTCGAGGGCTAACGAACCGGTCCTTATATGGCAGGGGTGGCGGTCTCGTCCACGGCAGGTGGACCACAGCGAAGCCTACACACCTATCACCGTCACCTCAGGTGAGCCCCACCCCATGGCCCGAAACATCCCCTCTTCACCTAGCACCAGTTGTTCTAATCTCACCCCCTTTTATTTGTACTCACACCACCAAACTCTTTCAACTCATTTTGCAAACTAATGGTATATGGTGCGGCGGTACGGAGCACCGTAAATGGGATCCTAAGCAGATCTAGTACAAGGTAATATCCGTTCCGTAAAACTATCTAGGAACGGAATCCCTATGGCCATCAAGGACACTTCGTCAAGGGTTGTCAAGGAAGGTATTCATATCTATACAGCAAGTTACTGACATAAATATAAATACCTAAGAACAAGTAAGATTATGACTAACACAATGTTTCAAACCAAAATATCATGCATAGCAGAATAAATAGGCACTATAGGAGCATTAGCAAATTATAGGTTTCAATATGAGGTTAGAGCTTGCCTGCAAATTCCTTAATCTTCAAGCTTGAGGTTGAAGGCTTCTTCTTCAAGATCCCAATCTTCAATCTCTACCTTCGCACCCAATCGACGAGCTTCTCTTCTTACGTGGACCTTCTGGTTCCTCTTGAGGCTTGACTCTTTCTTACGCTCAACGTTATCTACGCGAAGGAAAAGCCTAATAAAACTACCGCGAAAGAAGCCTAACTCAAGAAGGAGCAATAAAATAAAAAAAAATCCAACTAAGAATCAGATAACACCGCGAGGAAAACTTAGGGCAAGTCATACATGTTGCGGTGCCTATTGACTTAAAGTGAGGTTCTGTGAAAAGTTAACATGCATTCTCGCTAGTACGAGCGGGAACACGGTGTGTAGCTTATGTCATTTTGTGCATACTTTAATTTAGAGCTTTTAACTAAATAATCATATCGTTTGTGCTAATAGGGGGCACATGCACTAGTGCATGCCAATATAGTGCACGGGCTTTCTAGTGAATATTTCTTGATTCTACTATACAGTTGAACTCCTACACTAAATAAATGGCATTAACTGTGATGTGGTGATGGGCATATTGCTACTGTTAGTTATTTAGTTTATACCTATATGAACGTACTACTTTAGGTGCTTAATGGTTAATTACCTACCTTATTTTATATAATATAACTAAATTACTAAAACAAACAAGTGGCACAAGCGCTAAAAGGTGTCCTTACATGGGTGACTGCATGGCAGGTTGCTTATGGGCTGCTAACTAAAGTGTTTACTTACTTCTTAGTATTTAGTTATTAATGTTTAACTATTAATTTTATAATTCAAATTTTAGGTTAGGTTATTTAGTGCTATCATGGGTGCGCATACTAATGTGTGCTAAATAACGGGGTTATGCTATGCTATGACGTGCCTTAGCTAGTATAAATCTATACTTAGAATGCATCATAATTAAAGACTTGCACTAACAACGATAAAACCAACAGAAGGAACAACGATTAAACTCAGCGAGGGACTTACTATTAAAACAACCAGCAAGATCAGATGTTGGCTAAGGTTTGGATGATTCGATGTGGTGGAGCTCGAGACAACGGTTCCAACGGTGTCAAACTCACTGAAAACGGAATTGAGGGGTGGCGGTGGTGAGACGAACAAGGTGTTCACGATGGAAAACAGGAAATCTTCCCCGTGGACACGCTACCCGGCATGTGTCCACAGCTGTCAGGTGTGTGTGTGCAGGCGTGAAACAGGGGACGAACTTCGTGGTGATGTTGTTAGCTGGTCTGTGACCGGAAACTGGCAGAGGCTATGTGGACACTTGGCTTGGCCTGTGTCCACGGCCTCTGGACACCTGCGTGTTCAGAATCGAGAAAAATCATGTGGACACGTGGTTCGGCCTGTGTCCATGCCCTCTGGGCACTCAGATGCCTGAAATCGGGGATTTTCCCTTGGACCTGTGGGTTGTGGTGAAAATTCGGGGTTTTCATGGACACGTGAAAGTTCGGGGTTTCCGTGGACACGAGAAAGTTCGGGGTTTTCGTGGACACGTGGGAAGTTCGGGGTTCACGGGAAAGTTCGGGGTTTTCGTGGACACGGGAAAAGTTCGGGGTTCACAGGAATGTCCGGGGTTCACGGGAAAGTTCGGGGTTCACAAGAAAGTGCGGGGTTCACGAGAAAGTCTGGGGTTCACGGGAAAGTTCAGGGTTTTCGTGGACACGAGAAAGTTCGGGGTTCACGGGAACTGTGATCGTGTCCGTGGACACGTGGACATGGGAACTGTGATCGTGTCCGTGGGTACGTGGACACGTGAAAACTGTGACGTGTCCATGGACACGGGAAAACTGTGACGTGTCCGTGGACACGGGAAAACTATAGGGAATGTACAGAGTTTTGGCTCTAAGACTGATTTCGACAGATAGCCCACGTCGATACGAACGCGTGAGCGCAAGAATCACTAAAAACGGAGTTACGGTTTAAAAGATATATTGTTTTAAAGATGTCGGTTAGCTCTAAGGACCTATCCGCAATTATTCTAAAGTCGATGGGGACTTCTCTGTGCTGATCTGAAAGTACTAGGGACCTATTGGTGAATATGAGAAAGTTCAGGGGTTCTGTGGGTTATTTGGCAGGGATTTATATTAAATTTGATAATATATTAGGGGCTAAGTATAAAATTCCTAGACCAAAATATGATCTGATAGGGCAGTAGGGTCTTAGATGCAAAAAGTATATCTAATTTTTATTTTGGCAGAATTATTCCTCAAAGGAAAATGTTAAGAAAACATATTTCTGTGTGCGAACCAGTGTGTGTACCTAGCATTTATCTACTGAGACTGACAGGTGGGCCGTGTGTGCACGTATCATTTTAAAGTGGGCCGGCTGATCTGGTGTGCTGTGGACCGTTGGATCTTCGATCGACGGGTTAGATTTAAAAACACGTCAATGGGTTACGTGGAACCGATCTGGACCGTTAGATCGTAGATGAAGGGATCTGATTTAAGTAAAGTGAAGTTACATTGGATTTAATCTCGACCGTTGATAGCAAACCGGACAGCTAAGATTAAAATATGCCAAAGGGGTGTCATCTTTTGATCACGCTCGTTCACGGGGAATCGAATGGTGGAGATCGGTTCTGGCGGCGCGGGCGGCGGCCGGAAGCAGAACACGGCGGCACCATTGCTGGCGCTCGGCGGCGAAGGCGTCTTCGCGCTGCCGTGGACCGTTCTCGACGGAGCTTGAACCAGGAGTGAGAGGAGCTTACGCCGCACTCACCTAGGAGGTTCTTGGGGCTCGAGAGGTCATGGTTCAGGCTGGCGATGGAGGAGGCGGCTCACGGGTGACGGTGCTCTGTACAGAAGGTTGTAGCACGGCGGAGCTCGGACCGGAGCAGTCAGGGAAGCAGCAGAGCGGTACCCTGAGTCTGTTGGCGCGCTCGGATTGGTCGGAGAGGCGCCCTAGTGTGCTGTCGACGGAGAGCACTTGACCTGCAGAGGCGGCGCTCAGCGTCAGAGCAAGGCGATGGTGAGGGAATCCAACAGAAGACAAGGAATCGAAGGATGAAGTTACACTGGAGCTCCACAAGCGCCAAGGAGGTCGAGGGAAGCTTCGGATGCCAGGAATTTCGGTGGCGTCCGGTGCCGCAGGGAAAAAGGGAAAAATGAAATTGGAGTTCGATTTTGCGGTGAATGGTCCTCGGCTTGGCTCGGAGGGGGAAGAGAGAGGAGAGGAGCGCGACC
>BCLH01001356.1:45021-70520 GCA_001602315.1 Zoysia pacifica
ACGGAGTTCGATAGGATTGGAATTCAGAAGGATTGAGTTCAAGAAATTTGAATGGGTTTGAAATTCAAAAGTGATAGATTCACAAGAGTTAAATGGATCCAAAATTTCATGGGAGTTGGTTGGATTTAGGATTCAAATAATTAGAATTAAGAACGCTGTATAACAAACAGTAAGGAAAAGAAAACAAAAAGGGGCTCAATCACTTGTCACACCTCAAATTTTAATATTTTGAAATCTTTAATTTAGATAAGTTTTAATTTAATGAGGTTTTGCCATTTGAAACAGGAATGAAAAGAAAAGGTGAGAAGTGAAAAGAAAATAGTTAGAGTGAAAGTTAGAAATTTTTTTTTGAATTACGTATTTTTAGACTTTTCTTAAAATTTGGGATGTCACAATTATGTAGATTTCAATTCTTTTAAAATGAAGGGATCCAAACAGCCTCTAAACTGATTACATATGTTCGTAGATATCAAAGGCCTACTTGTGGCAGCATCCCTTTTTCTTTTTTCCAGAATTCTGTAAAGCATGATTTTTCTTGTTTCACTAGATAATTGAGGAACCTTATTTTGGGTCTTCCCAACTGGTGGCCCAAATAAAATAAAGATTCAACAACATATCTTGCTTACAGCTGAATATTCTTATTCATCATCCACGCCATTGGGTGGGGTATTGGCTGTTTACGCGACAGATTCAGGTGGTCAAACACATAAAAGGTGTTAAAATAGGAAATTAACTCCATATTCGCAAGCACATTTGATATTCCTGGGAAACACTGTCTTCAGGCTCCAAACGTTGTGACTCAAAGTCATTTCAACTGATCTATCTTCCCTCCTTCAAATCTTCTGGTCAGGATATTTGAGGCTCATCCCAGTACTATGCGTCCTTTGAAGCGGCCCAGATATTTACCTAACACAATTGCACCCTAGGGCAGATCATATCCAAGGATTCGGCATTCCTCCCGGCAGTACCTTAATTAGCAGCAAGAATAATCCAGGCAGATGCACCTTAAAGGTTTAGTAACATGTTGGAATAATACGAATTATTCTAAGCCCAAAATTTAATTTGAGGCAAATTCATAGACGTTCAGCAGGTAGAGCAATCCCTAGACAATAATCATAGGAGACTTTTGCCCATAATATATTGGGTTTGTCTGGGCTTAAGTTAGTGCAAATTGTAAACGAAACTGCCACACAGTTGCGGGGCCTAAAAACCTTATTGTCGCCCCTTGTACAGGTCGTGGGAAAACGGCTCAGTGATACCGTTGACCCCCTTTCCTCAGTACACGCCAAGAAGGGGATTTCAATTTGAGCTTCGCCATGCTCAACATTACAGCACAACTTTCCAAAAGAAATGAAGAAGGACAAATGGAAGGGAATTTTCATCTTAGGAAACTGAACGCCTAGCAAATGGATCACAACGAAACCAATTGACAAGTGATCAGAACGTCATATTTTTGCACCGTAGAGCATTTGTATCGATTTTTTTTTTTTTGAAGAAACTTTTGTATCATTACCTCTGTGTTATATTATCCATTACGATACTTCTTAGTAGCTCCTTTTACACTTAGAAATAACTCAGCCAAGTTTATTTATAGTTTTTTATGTTTAGATACTGAGATTGCACTACTAGCATCCAGTACGTTCACGATGCATCACTCTTTGCTAGCCAGCAGCAGGGGACGCGCTTGGAGCCCTCCGCCGGGCCTGTCCTCGACCACATACGGCATGTGCGTCCCGAACACCTTGTCCCAGGTGACAAAGAACGGCTGGGAGAAGTTGAACCTGTTGCCGCGGAGCTGGTGGTGCACGTCGTGGTACGCCGTGTTGTTCCAGAAGCAGAGCCGGAACACGCTCCACGGCCTCCACATGCCGCAGTGGTCGTCCACGCCCTTCGCCGTGCAGAGCGAGAAGAAGACCACGGACGCCCGCGGCGACATGTCGGAGACGACGAAGGCGAGCGCACCGCCGAGCGTGTCGAGGAGGAGGCCCTCGACGGGGTGGTTGTACTGCGAGCCGAACGCGTAGGGCACCACCAGCCGGTGGTGCCACGAGTGGATGTGCCGGTACAGGAAGCGGTTCAGGTGCATGTACCGGTGCCACGCGTACTGCCACCCGTCCAGCACCACCATGCCCACCGCGAACTGCCAAGCCAACGTCAGGTACCAGTAAGGCGAGGCTGCTTGCTCCTCGGCAATGGCAATGGCAGATACCGCCGTCGGGGAGCTGCTCTCTCCGCCGGTGATCTGTACAGGTAGGTCATGGTCCACACAAACCGTCAGATCGAGTCCAAGCTATATACTAAAGCAAGTTAGCGGCGTTATCGTATGGACGCATGAGGATCGAGGCGTCTAACCGTGAAGACGACGGCGGCGACGGCGGCCTGCACCAGCTGCTGCAGGAGGACGCCCTTGATGACGTCGCGTTTGGACACCAGGTTCTTTCGGTCCTCCTCGACCCTAGAATGAAGCCGGTACTTGGCCATGGGCCGGTCAAGCGCCATGTACATGGCCGAGTAAACCCAGTACACGAGGATTGGCACGAAGATGGCCAGCATTTCATCCGAGAGGAGCTCCATCTCCTCAGCACGTGGTTGCCAGAACGCACTTGCTGTAGCCGAAACAAGAAGCTCAATTACTACGGGCTGTGTTATAACAGAACACAGGTAGCTTAATTTGCATGGAGCACTGGTTGGCGACAAGCTAATGCTGGGGGTTCTTCTTTATATAGAGCTAGCCGGTACGTATAGTTTACCACCATTTGTGTCTATAATTATACTTAATTCAATTGAAGTAGTACTTTGCAGCCAGTCAATATTGACAAGCACACGATTAAGTCGTTAATTTAGTCCTTGATTACTGGGTTTACTGGTCAATCCTGGTCTTCTGCATGCGAAGAGTCCACATTGCACTGTCAGTCCGGCTCTGATGAAGAGGTCCAGATGGCAACGCTGCACAGATCTAGTAGCCCAGTTGTGCCGCTTGCCGGCACCCGGCCGGCAATGACTGTGGGTAACTGGTCCTCTGCGGCCGGCCGGCACTGACTGTCCGCTAACTGCCTCCGCATGTGCTGTCGTGCGTGACGGGGTGACGGATCGGGATCTTGGCAATTCTTCAGGCATCGATATGCAAGACGAGTGCGGTACTTTACTTTGATTGCTTAATTTTCTACAGTGTCATGTTAAACAAACAAGGAACAAGGGCTCACGGCGCAGAACTTTCTTTCCCCCATTCATTGCCTCTTATGCGTCATTTTCTTTTTCCAGTGTACACACCCCTGTTCCTGATATCAACTTTGATTGTTCACTTTGATTGTTCGTTTTATTCAAAAAAATCTTGATGAATATTCACTGCCGGAAAGCGGATGTTTGCTGAGTACTACGTGGTTTGCCGAGTGTAATCCTTCGGGCACTCGACAAACAACCTTTTGCCGAGAGCTACGCGAAAAACACTCGGCAAAATAAAAGCACTCAGCAAACGTTCTTGTTTGTCGAGTATTTTTTTTCACTCGGCAAACAAGGTATTTTTCGAGTGTTTTTGGTTTTGCATTCGGCAAACATGCATGTTTGCCGAGTATTTTTTTTTACACTCGACACACAATCTTTGCCGAGTGTTTTTGGTTTTACACTCTGGCAAACAAGAAACATTCGATTTTTCAAAGCACATTTTGAAGAGAAAATTAATTCAAATGAAAAAGTTTTCAACTACAAAGTTGTATAACTTTTCAAGATCTACAACTTTTATTTTGGTCATTTTCTTTATTCAACAAAGCGATAGTAACGTTGTTCGTAAAATCTACATCTCTCATATAATTTTATGAAACTAAAAAAAAGATATATAAGATTTGCGAACAACGTTACTAATGAAGAAATGACCAAAATAAAAATTGTAGATCTTCAAAAGTTATATAACTTTGTAGTTAAAAACTTTTTTATTTAAATTAATTTGCTGCTTCACAATATGTTTTAAAAAACTAGATGTTTCTTGTTTGTCAGAGTGTAAAACCAAAAACACTCGGCAAATATTTTGTTCGCCGAATGAAAAAAAAATACTCGGCAAAGACTTTGTTTGAAATTTGAATTTTTCAAACGACCTTGATAGAGAAATAGTCAAAATAAAAGTTGTATATCTCAAAAATTTATAAAACTTTGTAGTTGACAACTTTTTGATTTGAAATCATCATGTTATCAAAAACTACGTTTTAATTTCTTAAATTTGAAATTCAAAATTTGTAAACGACCTCAGATGGAAAAACTACCAAAATGAAAGTTGTAGACCTCGAAAAGTTATGAAACTTTGTAGTAAACAATGTTTTGATTTGAATTCGTTTAGAGCCTCAAACAAACAATTTACACTTAGTTTAGTATAATATTTGTGGAACCAAAATAGAATCTAAACACAAGTGACAGTGTGGTGCATTGGTTAGAGGGGGGAGCGCGCGAGGGGGAGGTCGCGGTTTCGAATCCGACTGGCCGCGACTGGCTGCTTTGCAAAAAATGCCGCGACCGGCCAGTGCGAAAAATATCGTAACCGACCGGTGGGGGCTTTTTTTTTTTTTCTTGTGTCGATACAGCACTCGGCAAAGAGTTTGCCGACTGCACGACAAAAAGCACTCGGCCAACAGCTGTTTGCTGTCACAAACTAAGTCGAGTGAGCTTTGTCGAGGGTGGCACTCGGCAAACATTTTGTCGAGTATTTTCTGGGCTTTGCAAACATTGGGTTTTCGGTAGTGATTATATATTTTATTATAATCTATTTTATTATTAAAGTTATTTGAATAACAACTTATAGTTTTACACATTCGAATTAATTATTTAAACAAAATGAAGAGTCTGATGTTAGAAGTCAATGACAACAACAATTTAGGAACGAAAGGAGTATATAAAATTGGCACATTTTAAGTGTACATTTATTCGTCATCTGTTGTATTATTAGGACATTAACAGCATACTTTCCTCTTTCCATCCACCTTGGTAATACAATGCGATCAACTTGCTCCTAATTAGGTACTACCTCAGTTCCAAAATGTAAGCATTTTTAGATTTAGTCAGAGTTAAACTTTTAAATTTTGACTGATAATATCTAGAAAATTAAATAATTTTTAATATAAAGAGTAACATTTTATGAAAGTTTATTTTATGATAAATCTACTAATATAATTTATATGTGATAAAATTTTGTTTATTCTCCATTATTAATAGTCAAAGTTAGAAATATTTGACATTAACCAAACCTAAAAATGCTTATTTTTTAGGATTTTGCATCGTGCTAATCTGTTAAAAGTGTGAATAATATCAAATCAACTCTATTTGTTGATTTCCATTTTATTTTTTTATATATATTAGATGCTCGTAGTATTATATTAAGCGATAATTAGTGGCCCTAGGCGTGCTGAAGCCAAAGTTCCGCCACTGCATGGACCACTGCATGGGGAATCATGGGGTGGCCTGGCGGCATGGTCTAGCGCATTGCTTTTTTTTTCCAATTGATTGCCGACAGTCCATCAATTATAGTGGCCTCTATCTTGGAGATGGAAACTAAAACGGGGGGACTGAAGATTTAAATGATATTTATACTTCTGAAAAATAAATAAAATGAGAGAAAGCACCCCAGCAAAATCCGTCATATTTATTGAGTTTGCAAGAAGAGATAACAGGAGTTGAAATAAAACTATGAGGAAACTAATATTTTTTCTTCTATTTATTTTTTATGTCTTGAAGGTGTTTAAGGAAAGAAAGATGGACTGCACAGAGAACACAATGCTGACCTATGCAAGATAGGGACTGCACAGAGAACAAAATGCTGACCTATGCATGATAGGTACTGTACTGAGATACACACTTAAAATGATGGAAAAAACAATCAGTGACTATCCACAATCTCTCATGAAAGAACTTTGAGCACGTCCGTTCAATTCTATTGTTTACTAGAACAAATTTTTTGCACCTTTGGTGTTTTGTTTTGTCCAGGGCAAGGTAACTGATGGCAAACTGTCTACTATTATACTCCTTCTGTTTCAAAATTTTTATTACTGATCAGTTCAAATTCAAACTAACCCGTGAGAACAATTTTGGAACGTATGGAGTACATAAATATCACATGTTTGCATATGACATACCCTCATGTCAAGCTAGTGGTATGAGGACAGCGTCCCATTTGAATTTCATGCGGCTTCTCAACTGGAAATATTCAATTTCATTGTAGCAGCCAAACCCACCAACTACAAGAAAAATACTTTTTAGTCACCAAAGTATTTGGTCATAACTATTTTGTCACTAAAACCTTGTCACTACGTATATAGTAACTAACAATTAGACATGTTGGTCACTAAAACTAAATAGCAATTAGAGAACCCTTAGTAATTAAATGAATTTATCAGTCAATGTGCATATACCTTGGTCACTAAAAATGTATACCTACAATAAAAACTAAATTTTGGTCACTATTTGTCAAATTTTGGTAACCAAATTACTTGGTCACTAAAACTTGATGACTAAAAATTCATTTTCTTGTAGTGAAGTGGCCTGTGTAGCAATTAGCAACTAATCCGCCCAGCCCATGCACATCCAATTAATCAAGCAGATTAGCCTTCCAATCCCTTGCCGATGTTCATCAGACATCAGGTCAACAAATTTTCATGCACACTAAGGCGGATATCTCTATTTTTCTTCTTCTTGTTTCCTGTGCAGCACACCTTTTTCATGTTCTACTATTAGGTCGTTTTGCTAGGATAATACAATCATGTAATCTTTTCTTTATTTTTTTTGTGAGGGGAATTCTTACCCCTCATAGTCATTGTAATGCCTCTTATTCCTCCTATCTATGAAATGACGTGCAGTTCTCATACGCTGTTTGAGGAAAAAAAAGAATGATAATTAAAAGTGAACAGAGGGAGTAACAAAATCACAAATCTAAAGGCAAAATGACAGTTACCACTCTAAGAATTTAAAGCGTACAAACACAGATGTCCCTCTTGCTTTATTTCTTGCTCCCATTCTTGAACTTTGGGAGGGTTCACAAAAACATGTACAGTGTTTATTTAACGCAGCTAATAAACTAACTTTGTGGGGGAAGCTAATAGACTACTGGAACTAGAACAAAGGCCATGCACTTAATTTTCAAGAAAAAGTAACTTCACAAAACTTATTTTGCAAATGGAAGTGAACAATGATGGAAATAGAAATTTAACGTTGCAGTTTGAAGTGTAGTGTAGCTTTCAACCACAGATCCCTTTTCTTCCTCTATGCGACAGTTGACTTAATTTGAGGGGTTGAGATTATATTTGGATAGGAAAAAGTCCATTTTACTCCTGAACAATTCACTATGACAATATTATTACTTGACAGGAAGGTAAATTAGTCATTATTATAAAAAAATCATCAAAACTGAAGCCTCTAATAATTATCATACACTAATGCTGTAAAGAAACATGACAAGTAAAGGGATGGAAAATTTAAACCAATTGTACATAATGGAATTTTTTTTTTGACAAGAGTAAATAAAAATATAAGTTTGGATGACGAATCAGGACTGATGCCGTTTGATTGCACGAGCTCTGTAGCTGCAGGCAATACAGGTGGGAGGATGGAGCGATCTGTGGGTTACATGCTTCTTAAAATTCTTTGGCCCACAGTGCCATGTGAATGTGATTGTATCGTTCTCATCTTGAAGCAAGAGGCATCTCACAGTTCTCGTACAGTGAGTTTCGATTTCTCTACGAGCTACACATTGCTGGGTGCGTCTTCGCTGGAAAACGTATTAATTCTCTGGTCTCAAGGAGAATACTGTCGGTGTCCCATGCACCGACACAGAACGAATTTATACGATTGGAAAGGGTACGGTGCGCTTCATCCTAATCGATGTGGCCTAATCCGCAATGGACTCAAGAATGTAACCTGATTCGGGCCACCGCGAGTTGTAATATCCTACCTCCTGGGGTCGAAATCGATGAACTCGCGTATGATCGAGTGGATTACAATGGCAGAAGGGCTCTTACGCGGGTAGAGTCCCTAGCGCGCCTCTGTGGGTGTATGTCTCTAGTATTCCTCTCTTTGTACGGGGGTCTTCGATGAGTATTTATATAGAGGCTGGACGGAGTTACAGAGCGGGGTAAAACGGGCAGCTCCCTGACGAGTGAGGGCCACGACTAAACTTGATGCTCACGGAACTGGATGTTTTCTGACAGGTGGGGCGCAGCCAGAGTTGGTCCCCGCAGGATGGAGCTTCCTCTTACAAGCGGGGTCGCCATCAAACTTGGCATCCACAGAATCAGGCCCCTTCTGACGGGTGGGGCTAAAGGTATCTTCGAGAATGTTCTCCAAGTGATCATCTGGCACTGGACGGCGTCAGACACTCTAGCGCTAGCTGTCGTCCGTTGTCTGTCCCCTGCTCAGTGCCGGCGAGGCCAAAGTTGCTTTATCGTTTGCTATATCTCCCTGCCTCTTCTGTACAGCCACCAGAAATCTCTGTGTTGATCTTGTCCTTCTGGCGCCAGCTAGGCAATTACCGCGCCTGGCAGGCGTGCGCAGTTAGGCTATCATCACTTTGACTGGCGGAGGCAATGAGTGTTTGCCCCTGGCCCACCCGTCGGCAGGAGGGTAACGAAGATCATTGGTGCGCGGCCCATTGATCGACCCGTCGGGCATCCCGACGAGGGCCATGTGTAGCGATGCGAGTGGATCTCGAAAGTTGAACTGCCACACCCCGTATGCACGCGTCGCTTGAATTCGAAAATTTCAGAACCGAGCTCTAAAACAACTCAAACAATTCAACCAAATTCCTGACTTCAATTGAATTCAAATTTCAAACATGAGTTCAAATTTTTTTAAAGAAATATTGTGAAATAACATTCTTTTATTAAAGATATAGAAAAGAATTGAATTTTAGAAAATTTTATTCAAAAGTTAAATGACCCAAATGAATTGTTTCTCTCAAAATGATTACCTGTTTTCAAAATTCTATATAATAAAATATATTTGAAATTTGAATAGGGTCCAAAATAAAAGTTGGTAATTTTAAAGAGTTGAACACCCCTGCAAAGTTTCAGAAGATTTTGAGCTTGGGAGATAATTGTTTCGCAGCCAAAACAGTACAGGTTTGAATTTGCAGAAAATCAGGAAATTGGGAAATTGGCCGGGCCCCGCTGGTCAGTGTCACCACCGCTTTTCTTCTTCCCTGGCCAGCCAGCGCAGCACTGGAGAGTTCATGCGGCACGGCACGGCACGCGGCTGCCTGCTAGCTTTGCTTGGGCTGGGGACGTATCCCATTTGGATAAGCAAGAATTTACTGCACTACCTCTCAGTCTCTCACTCTCATCCGTGCTCATCTCTTCCTCTATCTCACGTTTCCACTCACGAGCTCTCTCTCTCACCGCAAGCGGTCAACCGGCATAGCTCGCCAGAACAATCTCTCCAAGCAAATTCAACCCAAATCTTGTTCCATCAAGAGCACGGCAGTGTGATTACATTCCGCACCGGTCCATTTCTCCATCCCCGCAGCAGCGAGCAACTCGAATTTCAGTTTTTTCTCCAAATCAGTACTTTCAAGGCCAGCGTCGTTCAATAGCAAAAATCGCAGCATCTCGAGGTTTAATTCTAGTTTCCTATCAGTTTTGACTTCCTAGCAGCATGACGCATCTTCTGGGATGCAAATACCAAGCGAGTTGAGGCTTGTAGTGCAGGAGCCTGAGCTGTTTCTCGACGCCGTTCACTGAAGGCCAACCACCCCGCCGACGACCTCCATACTACGGCCCTTCTCGGCGTTGACGACACCCGTGCCGTCCATTACCGGACCACGCTGAAGCTGTTTCTGCAGGTTTCTTCAGCCGTCGTTTTCCGTGTCGAGTTTGCCGCGTCGCCGAACGTCAGTTCAAACCGTCTCTTGCCGCCAGCCTCATTCTAGTGAGAACCTGCGGCCGATGATCCACTCCCCGAGTCCGCAGCAATGTGGTGATCATTTTAGTGCCTGATTTTCTGAGGTTGGCCGCATGGGCGCAAGAGCCGACGAGCTCGCCGCCGCTCCGGCGAGCCGGTCATCTTGAGCGCGGGCGCTTGCTCTGTACCTCCACACGGGATCCTCTGTGGCCAGGGGATCCGGTGTGGCCGAACCCGCGGCCACTGTATGGCTGCCCAATTTTGGGCTGGGGACTTTCGGCCCACTTCGTGCCAAGGCCCAATCCGGCTGATTTTACTATTTCGAGAAATTATTCATTTAATTGATTAGAAATGCTATCTAGATTGTAAAATTCATAAAAATTCATTTTAGCTCGAAAAATTGTGAAATAAATTTTGTTAGGATCCTCTCAACTAGAACTATATTCTGGAGCTGACTAATTTCTATTTTATGCATTAAAATAATTTAATTAATTCAGATCATTCAATATACAAGAAAATGCATTACTATTCTTTTTCAGCATATAAAAATATTATAAAATTTACTTTTTGTCCCTTTATTTAATCTTTACTAGTTTGACAAAATACTATAATTTATTTCTGTAAAAATAATTTATTCCTTGTATTTAAATTATTTTAAATCTATTTGTTTCCAATAGATTCTGTAAAAATTGGGAAATTCGAAAATAATTTCCTTTATATTATGAAAGCTTTAAAATTTGTTTTATTTCTTCAAAAACCATATTAAAAGAGTTTATAATTATATTTAGTTATTTGCTTTCCAAATTCATGTATTGTCACTAAAAGTGTTTTATTTATAAAAACAAGCAAGTGCATCATTCTCATTGAATACATATCATTTCATATAGGATCTAGGAAAAATAAGGAGGAGATCGGGGAGTATCATCAGGAGGTTTAGGAAACCTCGATCGACGCTGACTTTGTAGCTGAGGAGTCTAACTTTGATCAAAGCTCAGGCAAACCCCGGTGCATTATCCTGTTTTTAAATTATTTACTTTTATCACCTTAGATGGTTAATTTGTAATGTGCACTAAGTGATAAGAGTTGATTGAAACCATAGTTGCATTATAGAATCTTACTTTGGGACAGTATTTTGGTACAGGTAACTCGATGTAGAGCTAAACTAATAGTTTCTTTTAACGGTAGAAGTCGAGAGAATAAGTCTTCACTCGCGAGCTATAAGATTGGTACGGGATGGATTATCTTGTCATATGGAATAAATTGGAGACCGGGCAGAGAAGTAGGTGATAATACGGCATGGCCAATGTGTTGTAGCTCTGTCTATGTCGATTAAGAACCGTTCGTTGTCGGCCCTGTTGAGCAAGTTTGAATAGTACTGATTACATACTGGATGTATGGGCCCTAGAAAACTGATATAGCCCAATGTGCGTAGTGACTGGACGTAACCGAACCTCTCTTCTGGAGATGATAAAAAGGAGAGCTTTGGGGCTAACCATGGATAGACCCGATGTGGTTATCACATGGAAGACCACTGCTCGAGAGAGGTGAGCATCGGACTGGCGCTATGCATCATTGACACGAAAGGTTGTTATGTGCGGCTTCCGGAAAGCGCGTACATGTCGTGTAATCAGGTTTCTTCAGCTGGATATAAATCGATTCGAATCGATGCCCCTCACAGTAACGAGTACCACTTGTCTCTTTGAGTTACATCGTAGTAAGGAGTTAATCAATATGGAATATGCTTATGTTTGATCTCTCAGAAACTTCTTGGCATTTTGGTATGATATAGTCTTAGTGCAAATTAAATTTATCTTCTCATAACTTAATATACTGCTAAAACAAGAAAGTAAGGATTCACTCATAGTGCATTCTTTGCAAATAGCCAACCTTGATGTGTCAGCCTTCTCAGTTTTAGGAATCGGCTGTAGATAGCTATTTTGTCGGATAAGTCCTGCTGAGCGTTAGTTGCTCAGGGCTTTGTGGTTGTTGTTTTCTTTTGCAGGTGCTTTCTCTTTCCCTTCTCAGTTCCAGTCAGAAGGAGCAACCTCTGAGGGTGGCTTCGTTTACTGGGAGCCTTGCTCGCCGCATTGAGTGTGTTGTCGCTAGTAGTTACATCGTATGGGCTCGATGTATCTTTTTGCTTTGTATCCAGGATGCCTTTATGTAATAGGTTTGTAGCTTCCGTACTTTGAAAACTTGTGGTTTTTAAACTTAAATAACTAGTTTGTAATATATTTTATCGTGCTTGAGCTATACTATGGTCCTCGCTTCCTCGAGTGACATTCAATATGATCCTGAGGTCGATGGTTCGTATCTCTCGAGGTACAGGCTGTCACAGCTGGTATCAGAGCAATATCGAAAGCAGTACGGCTTTATAGCTATTTTCAAAACTCTAACTACGGTGTCAGACCTTAGTTCAAGCCCAAATAAGGACTATTCTTAGTGTTAGCTTTTACGTGTGGCTGTTGTGATGTACTAACTATAGATCGGTAGTTCGATTAGAAAATCAATTTAGTTCGTGTGCCACTGAGGTCACGTACAGTCACTTATATGACTTAGTTTTTATTTTTGTAAGGTTCGATAGGCCGATTGCATATTGTCTATTGCATTTAAAATCAATAATTACAACCAAATCACCTCAAAAGAAATCATCTCAAAGGTTTAAAAAAAGAGGTTTTAAAATTTTTTGACTCCGCCAAATGTTGGGATTCAAATTTACTTCCATTTCAACTGCAGTTAGACTGATAAGCAAAATCTAATTTTTGTCGTCTTAGAATCTTTTCTCTTTTACTGATTCTAAAGACAGGATGTTGATGACGGGAACATTGGATTATCTTTTACAAGATGGAGCGTACTGAGGAAGGGCAAAACACTCAGCAGGAAGCATTGCCACCACCACCACCAACGACGATAACCGAAGTGCTCATGGAGATGGAGAGCAACCGTCGGGAGCAAGCTGGCACTCTTCAAGCCATTGCTCAATATATGACTCGTGGTGGAGGTGAAGCTGGCCGTGAAAGTGTTCTTTCGGAATTCCTGCGTACCCAACCGCCGGTTTTCACCCGTGCAAACGATCCCCTTGATGTTGACCATTGGCTGTGCACCATCAAAGAGAAGCTTGAATTTGTGAAGTGTGGCCAGCATGAAAAGGTTCTTTTTGCGGCTCATCAACTTCAGAATAAAGCTGGTGCTTGGTGGCGGAGCTTTCGTGCCATGCAGCCCGCCAATCACCGATATACTTGGGAGGAATTCCGCTCTGCTTTTCGCGCCTATCAAATTCCGGAGGGCGTTATGGAAATCAAGAGGCTGGAGTTTCTCAACTTGAAGCAAGGTAGCAAGACCATAATGGAATATGTGCAACAATTCAACTATCTTGCCCAGTATGCCCTTGATGACGTCAACACTGATAAGAAGAAGAGGGCTTGCTTCTACAATGGCCTCCCAGAAGAAATGGAAGATAAGCTCTCTACTGCTGAATTTCGTGATTTCAATCATCTAGTAGATCGAGCAATTTTTGCTGAGGACAAGATGCGCAAGTTGATCGCCAAGAAGTGTTCTGCCGTAGGACCATCTGGCAGTGCACCCTAGAAGTATCGCAGGCTTTATACTTCTCCAACTGGGCAGCAGTACAGATCTACTCCTTTTTAGCATCCAGTTTATCGTCCTCCTCAGCAGCAGCAGCAACAAAGCATGTATCGTCCTCCTGTTCCAACCCCTCAACCTTCAGTGGGCATCCGACCACCACAGCCGCAGGTGCGACCAGGATTCTATCCTTGTTTTAATTGTGGTCGTACAGGGCACCTTGCAAGGGATTGTCGACTGCCGAAGCAGCAAGGAGTGGCACCCCAACAGCAACCTCAGGGTGGAAACCGCAGTCCAGGTCAGCCAAAACCAGTAATCAAGACTAACCATGTGAACTACATGAAGACTGAGGATATTGCTGAGGATGCGACTGTGCTCACCGGTACGTTTTCACTTGATGGAAATCCTGCCCTCGTGTTATTTGATTCTGGTGCATCGCAAAATTTCATCAGCCATTCATTTGTTCAAGGGCATAGTATAAAGCAAGGCATCATAAAATCGCCATATACTATTCAGTCTCTTGGAGGGACTCTTGTGGCTAGGATGGAAGTAAGAGATGCACCACTTGATCTTGGTGGGAAGTTATACTCGATCAAGTTCATAGTGTTAGTAAGGCAAGGCATTGATGCTATTTTGGGTACAAGTTGGATGAAATATCATGGGGCTATCTTGGACATAGCTGCCAGTATTGTTCAGCTTTGATCACCTATCCATGGGCATCATTGCTTAGAGTTGGGGAATTCAGAATCTTCGCAATCAGTAGTCCACCATGTGGTCGAAAAGAAGCTTGAATAAATTACTGTAGTATGTGAGTTTCCAGATGTGTTTCTAGAAGACCTACCTGGGATGCCACCCGACAAAGGAATTGAATTTAAGATTAAACTTCAACCAGGTACGGCTCCAATATCAAAACAACCATATAAGATGGCACCCCGAGAATTAGCCAAATTAAAAGTGCAACTTAAGGAGTTGATGGATAAGGGATTCATTCGACCTAGTTCATCGCCATGGGGTTGTCCGGTGCTGTTTGTGAAGAAAAAGGATGGATCGTCGAGGCTCTGTATAGACTATAGACCCTTGAATGCTGTAACTATCAAGAATAAGTACCCTCTTCCCCGCATTGATATCCTTTTTGATCAACTAGTTGGTGCCACAGTATTCTCCAAGATTGATCTTCGTTCCAGTTATCATCAAATCAAGATCCGAGAGGAAGACATTCCAAAGACCGCCTTCTCCACCCGATATGGTCTTTATGAGTTTCTGGCCATGTCCTTTGGTTTGACCAAAGCGCCGGCACATTTCATGTATCTCATGAACTCAGTTTTCATGCCGAAGCTGGATAAGTTTGTTGTCATGTTCATCGATGACATTCTTGTATACTCGAAGTTGGAAGAAGAGCATGCAGAACATCTTCGGATTGTGCTACAAAGGTTGAGAGAGCATCAACTCTACGCGAAGTTTAGCAAGTGTGAGTTTTGGCTAAAGCAAGTACCATTCTTAGGTCACATGATATCTTCAGAAGGAATCTCCGTGGACCCAAGTAAGGTTGAAGACGTATTGAAGTGGAAGTCTCCTTCCTCAATTTCAGAGATCCGTAGTTTTCTTGGTTTGGCAGGTTACTATCCAAGAGTTATTCCAAATTTCTCCAAGATAGCCAAACCAATGACAGAACTGCTAAAAAAGGATAACAAGTTTTTATGGGATGAAGCCTGTGAAGAAGCATTTCAAACCTTGAAGAAGCATCTCACTACCGCCCCAGTGTTAGCTCAACCGGATATCGGAAAGCCTTTTGATGTGTACTGCGATGCCTCAGGCACAAGTCTTGGGTGTGTTCTGATGCAAGAAGGGCGAGTCATTGCTTATGTTTCTTGACAGCTCCGTAAGCATGAACAGAGCTACCCAACTCATGATTTAAAACTAGCCGCAGTGGTTCTAGCATTGAAGATCTAGAGGCATTACCTCATGGGTAATCTGGTACACCTTTATACTGATCACCACAAGAGCCTAAAGTATCTCTTCACACAAGCCGATCTCAACATGAGGCAGAGAAGATGGTTAGAGCTGATTAAGGATTATGAATTGGAAATTCATTATAATCCAGGGAAAGCCAATGTGGTGGCAGACGCACTTAGTCGTAAAGCCCAGTGCAATTTTTCTCAACTATCGCAAGCCTCAGACGAAGAGCCCACTCT
The DNA here is from genome assembly GCA_001602315.1 of Zoysia pacifica. Classification (NCBI taxonomy): domain Eukaryota; kingdom Viridiplantae; phylum Streptophyta; class Magnoliopsida; order Poales; family Poaceae; genus Zoysia; species Zoysia pacifica. The sequence goes on from BCLH01001356.1 coordinate 60,663, forward strand.
ACGAGTGTTACCACATTTAGCCTTGTATAATCTTGCCCTCATACCTACTATTCAAGAAGAGATCGTTGCAGCTCAGAAGAAAGATAAGGGTATGACACGTCTCCTAGAGAGAGTAAAGGCCAATACCGCCAAGTGCTTTCACCCAGACAATGAAGGTGTCCTATGGTTTAACGGAAGATTAGTAGTGCCGAAGAACCACAAGCTAAGAAAGAAGATTCTCGATGAATCTTTCCAAATATTCAATTCATCCGGGAAGCAACAAGATGTATCAAGATCTGCGCAAGAAGTTTTGGTGGACTCGAATGAAGCGGGAGATTGCTAAGTATGTTGTGGAATGCGATACTTGTCGAAAGATCAAGGCAGATCATTTGAGGTCAGCAGGACAGCTTCAACAGTTATCTATTCCAGCTTGGAAGTGGGAAGATATATCCAAGGATTTCATTGTTGGACTTCCAAGGACCTCAAAGAAGCATGACTCTATTTGGGTAATTACTGATCGACTAACCAAGTCCTCTCATTTCATCCCGGTATACACTTGTTACAATGCCAAGAAGTATGCCGAGAAATACCTTTCTCGTACAGTTTGTTTGCATGGTGTGCCGAAGACTATCATTTCCGATAGAGGTCCTCAGTTTGTGGCACGTTTTTGGGAACAACTTCATGCTTTGCTAGGTACTACCTTGATTACAAGCTCAGCGTATCACCCTCAGACCGATGGACAGACGGAACGAATCATTCAAATCCTTGAAGACATCCTACGAGCCTTCGTGCTACATCATGGCAAGAATTGGGATGAAGGGCTACCATTAGCAGAGTTTTCATACAACAACAGTTATCAAGAAAGTATCAAGATGGCACCCTTCGAAGCTTTATATGGACGTATGTGTCGCACATCTCTGAATTGGTCCGAATCTGGAGAGAGAGTTATATTTGGACCTGATCTAGTCTAGGAAGCCGAAGGAAAAGTGAAGCTAATTCAGTCTAACCTTAAAGCGGCCCAGTCCAGACAGAAAAGCTATGTTGACAAGCGACGACGACCCCTTGTCTTCGCAGTGGGTGATCTAGTGTACCTTCGAGTTTCACCCATGAAAGGAGTACACCGGTTTGGAATTAGAGGTAAACTAGCTCCACGATTCTTTGGTCCATTTCCCATCATTGAACAATGTGGACCCATGGCGTATCGATTAGAATTACCAGCAATCTTGGCTGGAATGCATATTGCTTTCCATGTTTCCCAACTGAAGAAGTGCTTGAAATCTCCAAGCGATGTAGTTCTTCCAGAAATTGAGCAACTACAACCTGATCTTACTTATTCAGAGCAACCAGTACGTGTTATCGATCAAAAAGAGTGTCCCACCAAGCACCAGCTGCACCTGTCAACTGGTGAGTCGCCAAACGAACAGCTTCTTGATCGTCACACTGAATCAGATCAAGCTTCTTCTCAATATCCCTGAGCCAATCATCAGCATCCAGAGGGTCAACTACACGGTCGAAAGTGGCTGGGCGCATGCTTAGGAACATAGCCATGCGAGAACCGGTTGGCTGATGGTACTGTGTTGCATCAGGACCATGAGCACGTCTACGAGGTTGCTGCTATGACTGCTCGATAATCCACTCAAGCAGAAGCGTCTGTCGAGCCATCACCTTCGCCAGGTTCGGAGCAGCTAGAAGGTCCACACCAGGCATGGTAATACCGGCAGGCTCAACTCCAAGGTCCATTGCGACTCCTTTGCCACGTCCTCTAGCCTGAGGGACTAGTACTCCAGCGCGACCACGCCCAAGGCCCCACCCTCGACCAACGTCGGGTGCGTCAGCCGCAGGTGCCACAGGTACATGGCCTCTAGCACCGCGACCATGACCTCTAAGGGCAGCACTACAACCACGCCCAATGGGTGGTGGTACCTCAGGGTCCTCCAGAGCGGCCTCCTCTGAACGAGCCCGAAGGCATTCAGACCACCTCGGAGCCATCTGTTGCAGGAAAACATATCTGATTAGAAAGATAGCATCAGCATAAATTAGAATCATTGAAAAAGACAGAGGATCAGCAGATCAGGACAAGAAAAACCAGACAAACACAATTCCAAGCAAACAAACTTCCATCAAGCAAACGACGAGATTTAAGAAAACCTCTTTCACGATGAAGGTTTGATAGTAGATTCAAAAATCTAGAAACATTCTTTAGTTACGTTCAGTTTTACGGTTTCGCTCCTACGGTCAAGGATGGCTCTGATACCATCTATAACGACTGAGTTTTTCTTACCTTTCGATAAGTCCCGATCTTCCGTGACCTTGCCAATCCCAGGAGGTTGGCAAGCACCATATCACAAGCGATCAATCAAGAAACCATAACAGAACAAGAAAGGAGAATAGAAAATAGCAAGTCAATGCAAATTTTTTAGAATGTAATCCTCCAAAGGGGTCCATCGGCACGCAGACTGAAAACATCTCAGAGCAGAATGATCACTGTCGAGAAAACCATAGAAAAACAGCAACGGAAGCATCATCATGATAGCAGCGGCGAACCTCCTCAACATAGGCACGCTTGATGGTAAGAGCTCACTTCACGGTCCGTCAGAGACGTAGTCGAATTCGAAGCTGTGGGTATCCTCTGAAAACAACAAATTAGAAAGCCGTGAGTATGAATACTCAGCAAACTACATACTACCTATCAACAATATATGCATGCAAATAGTTTCAAGGGTAAAGGGTGGCTCAAGTGTTAAATGCAAGTTTAAAATATTTTATTTTATTTTAAAGATTCAAGAAAGTTTTATTTTAAAACTGTTAAATTTTATTATCTTGCCCCGCAGGGATCTCCTTTATGCCGGACAGAGGTTCATTTTAAATGCCGATGTAACCTCCACACCCGGCCACAGGTTGAAGACCAGAGTCTAAAACATTTTGAAAAAGAAGAGGAGGAAGAAAAGCAAATCTACTCAACGAAGAGCACAACTTAGGGGGGTGTCCTTAAAAAAGTGCGTGGCAATGCGCATTGACTGTAACTCTACAGAGTTTATGCACCTAGACCTACGAGAAGTGCCATCGAGAAATACCGTCGTAGTCTCGACGAAGACATAAGACCCATCCACAAGGTTTAACCGGCATCATCCGTCCTCCAGGATAGAGATCCCAAGTGCCTACGCAATCGGATCCAGGAGCTATGAAGAGCCTACCACAGATCAGGTGAGGTATCTCGATCTCATGTAGAGAGTCATAGCACTACACCACACTAACACGTTACCGCTAACCCACGGAGAAACAACTAGTCTCAGCAAGCTTCAAGATCAAGCCACTGCCCATACAAGGTAACGTGGTGTGCATGATAGTCAACTGAGCGTACAAGGTTCGAAAGATTCGGTCCTTAATTGCTGGGGCAGGCACTTTCTCTAACCTCAACACCAGCAACCAACAAGTCCCACGAAAAGATCTCAGCTCGGATCTTCCCGTCGTACCCGCCACAGGTACACCCACAGACACTTCGCAAAAGTCCTCCAGCTCCTCATACTCCATCCTGTGCTCCCTAAATAGTTATATATAGTTATTTGCAAAACTCACACATTTGAATCACAGTTCAAAAACATTTAACACAAATTTTATTTTTGTAGTGATAGGTGTGAGATAAAAATAAATGCGACTAAACATGGCTAAGCATAAAAATAAAATAATTATTCTAAAGCAATCCTAGGGCTTATATTTGTGGAACAATAAATAGGTACGGCTTAAGAATGTTGCTAGCATATTTTAAAACAGTTGTCATACAAATTAGAGTTGCAAACAAAACATGTAGTTTAAAATGCTGGGTACAAAAGTGATCAACAACGCGGCTTGCCTAGCAGCTCAGGATCGTAGTCAGGATTCGGGTCGTCGAACTGAGCGGGCTTGCAGAACTCCTCCTCTGGATCACTAGCTAAACACAGCACAACAGGGTCAGACACTAGGTACGCAACAATTAAATCCGGTAATTAAATCTAAATTGAAACTACTATGCTAAACGTGCGCAAAATATTTCAGAAAAATTCTACACCACAATCGCGACGAGACAAATTAACGGAACAATTTTGAGAAACATCTGAGACCCAATGGAGTTCTCCAAAAATCGTAGAAGATTTAGACTACGAGATACTAGATTAATCGCAGAACAATTAATCGCAGATTGATTAGCAATTAATTCAACAATCCATCGGAGAGGAAAAAGTACTTGGAGATAGAGAAAATTTCTCACCACAAAATTGGAAATCAGAGACGAAGTCGCACCGGAAATCGGAGATCAGAATCGGAAATCACGGACGTCACAGCATACTGGAGCTCGGTCAGAACGGCGTGGAAATCGGTGACGGTGTCGGCGGGGTCGGCTCCTGCGGTGGCGGCTTTGGCTCGGGCGAAGACGGGCGTCGGGCGACGGAACGCAGGAGCCAGATGGAGATCGAGGCGGCGCACGGTTCCAGCAGACGCGACGGGGTCGGCTGGATTGGTGCGAGGACGGGGTGCGGCGACTCCGCTGGCGCGAGAGCACGCGAGCGAAGACGGCGTCGGGGACTCGGTGATGGGCGGCCACGAGGCGCAGAAGAGGATGACGCTTGGAGATGACGCACGGGAACCGGGTCCGGTGGCCGACGCGGTTCCAGCGGGGACGAGGACCGAGGCAGCGGCGCTGGAGAGGAGCGGCGCACGCAGGAGATTTTTCTAGAAAATGGGGAGGGGAATAGGGAAGATAAGAATGAGAGGGGTATTTATGGTAACATCCCTTAAAATTTGAATTAAATAAAGTGGTGATTTCCTAAATTCTATTCCAATTAAATTGTCTGTTCCAATATTTCGTTCCTTTCAAAAATCATTCGTTCCGAATTTCTTTCCGTTCAATTCGAAATCCGTTCATCTAAACTGATCCGGTGCCGAAATAATTTAGTCCGCATAATTTTTACGTTTGGGCTAAAATTATTTTCTCGAAATTTCCCAAATTAATTTTCAGATCTCTAAGTATTATCTCTAATCAATTTCTTTAGCCTTAATTGTTTCACATTTATTAAATAAATTCCAGATTAATTCCTAACCCTACCCCCTCATTCTAATCCCCTCCTATAAATACCCTCCAACCCTAGCCCCCCAAATCCTTATCTCATTTTATTTTCCTCTTTTTCCCTTTCTTCCACCGCAAGCCGAGTCTCTGGCAACCGTCGCCCCCGCAGCCTCGCTTTTCGCGCCGAGTTCTCCGCGTCGCCTGCGTCCTGCCTCGTTTTCGCGCACCTGTTGCCCGACCCCGCTGCTTGGAGTTTCGCGCCGCTTCATCCGTGTCGTCTGCGCCGAGCCGTCCGCGTCAGCCAACGTCGCGTAAGTCCACCGTTTTCCCGCGCCGCTGAGTCGTCTCCGCGTCCTCGCGCCCGCTTCCTCGTCGGTTCTCGCGCGTGCCCGCTGGATCCAGCGCCGAGTCAGCCTCGTCTCCCGTGCGCGTCGTCCTGCCATGGCCAGCACCGGTTCCCGAGACCGCGTCGTCCGCCGGTCCGACCAGAGCAGCGCTGCGCCGACCTCCTTCTCCGATTTTCCGCGTCACCGTGCTATCCTCGGTCCAAGCAGAGCAACTCCGCCTCGGTTTCTGTTCGCGTGCGTCGGCTGCCCCGAGTTCCAGTACTCCGGATTTCGTCTCCGTTTTTCAGATTTCCGGTGAGAATAAAATTCCACTCTCTTCAATTCCTTTTTTTTCCTCTCTGATTAATTGTTAGATGAATTGCTAATTTAATCTGTGATTAATTATTCTGCAATTAATCTAAATTCTTGTGGTCTCGATTGTCTACAATTTTCGAGGAGCTCCGTTTGATCTCCGATTAATCCCGAAATTATTCCGTTAATTTGTCTCGTCGCGATTGTCATGTAGGGTTGTTCCGGAAAACGTTTTGCGCACGTTTAGTCTAGTAGTTTCGATTTAGATTCAATTTTCGGTTTTATTTGTCACGTAATTAGTGTCTAATTCCCTGTTCATTTTGTGTTTAGCCAGTGTTCTAGAGAAGGAGTTCCACGAGCCAGCTCAGTTCGACGATTCGGATCCCGACTTCGATCCTGAGTTGCCAGGCAAGCCGCGTTCCTTGATCACTTTGCTCCTAGCATTTTAAACTGCATGTTTTGTTTGCAACCTTAATTTGCATGACAACTATTTTAAAATGTGCTAGCAACATTCTTAAGCCGTGCCTGTTTACTGTTCCACAAATATCAAACCTAGGATTGCTTTAGAAAATTTATTTTACTTTAATGCTTAGCAATGCCTAGTCGCATTTATTTTCATCTCACACCTATCACTATAAAATAGAATTTGTGTTAAATGCTTTTGAACTGTGCTTCAAATGTGTGAGTATTGCAAATAACTATACATAACTATTTAGCGGGGGCAGGTTGGAGTATGAGGAGCTGGGGGACTTTTGGGATGTCCCTGTGGGCGTACCTGTTGCGGGTACAACGAGAAGATCTGGGCTAGGATCTTTCTGTGAGACTTGTTGGCGTTGAGGTTGGAGTTGGTGCCTGCCCCGGCAATTAAGGACCGAGTCCTTCGAGCCTTGTACGCTTAGTTGACAACCATGCACACCACATTACCCTGTATGAGCAGTTGGCTTAATCTTGAAGCTTGTCGAGACTGGTTGTTTACCCATGGGTTGGCGGTGTTGTGTTAGTGTGGTGTAGAGCTCTGACTCCCCATATGACATCGAGATACGCTACCTGATCAGTGGTAGGCTCTTCATAACTCCAGGACCTGATTGCGTAGGCTTTTGGGATCCCTATCCTGGAGAACGGATGACGCCAGTTAAAGCTTGTGGACGGGTCTTGTGTGTTCGTCGAGACTACGACGGTAGTTCCCGATGATGCTTCTCGTGGGTCCAGGTGCATAACCTCTGCAGAGTTTTAGTCGATGCGCATTGCCACGTCCTTTTGGAAGGACACCCCTTGAGTTGTGCTCCTCGTTGAGTAGTTTTATTTTTCTTCCTCCTCTCCTTTTTTCAAAATGTTTTTTGACTCCGACCTTTGAGCTATGGCCGAGTGTGGAGTTTACGTCGACATTAAAATGAACCCTCGTCCGAGATAACAGAGATCTCTGCGGGGGAAGATAATAAAATTTGGCAGTTTTAAAGTAAAAGCTGTCTTGTATCTTTAAATAAAATAAATGTTTTAAACTTGCATTTAGCACTTGAGCCATGCCTTTACCCTTGAAACTATTTGCATGCATACATTGTTGTTAGGTAGTACGCGGTTTGCTGAGTATTCGTACTCACGGCTTTCTAATTTGTTGTTTTCAGAGGATACTCTCAGCTTCGACTTCAACTACGTCTCTGACGGTTCGACGTCTGCTCCTGCGCTCGAGCGAGCCTGTGTGAAGGAGGTTCGCTACCGCTGTCATGTTGATGGTTCTGCTGTTGCTTTTATTGGATTCACGATAGTGATGTATCTGCTCTGAGACATTTTCAGCCTGCGTGCCGATGGACCCCTTTGGAGGATTTTATTCTAATAATTTCACTTTGACCTGTTATTTTCTATTCTTGTTTCTTATTTAATATTTCTGTTATGGCTTCTTGATTGATCGTTTGTGATATCGTGGTTGCCAAACTCCTGAGATTGGCAAAGTCACGGAAGATCAGGACTTATCGAAAGGTAAAAAAAATCTCTGTCGTTACATTTATATTAGATAGGGATAAGAATGGGGGTAGGTGGGAGAGGATAAAATTGAGAGAAATAATTAGGAAAATTATTTTGAGATCTAAAAATTAATTAGAAAATTTTGGAAAATAATTTTAGCCCAAACGGAAAATTATGCGGACTAAATTATTTCGGCACCAGAAAAAAATTTATGCGGACTAAATTATTTCGACACCAGAAAAAAATTTAGAAAAGAGGATTTCGAATTAGACGGAATGAAATTCGGGACAAATAATATTTGTAAGAACGAGAAATTGAGGATAACTCGCCGTTTTATTAATTGAAAATTCCGAAATGTTACATTGAGGAACATGAGAGGGCCAATTAGCGAAGAGATAAGTCGCGTAAGGCACGGTGTGGGAGGGCACCACGGAGATGGTGAAGACTGCCGATGATAGGGAGCTGCCACGGGCCAGGAGGGAGCTGAAGGCCATGGCGATGGGAGCTGAAGGAAGCTTTGCACAATCTCAGGAAGTAGTAAAGAAGTGGAAGAATGGCCAGAAGGCAGCAGTGTACACCATACTCCATGATCGTAAAGATGATTTTGCGGTAAGTGCTTTCGGAGAATCTGTAGGCACTCTTATTGCAGAAGTGGGGTCAATTGACCAAAATAATTAGTAATTAGAACCAATCCATAATCTCTTCGTAGCGCCCGCAGACCTGTTTCCATCGTCATGGCTTGTGCGCACCTTGAGCCAAGCGGAGCGCAAGGCAGAGGTTTACCGCCGGTCCCTGTTCAACTCCATGATTGGGATCATACGTGACCATCTCGAGAGTCGACCCCACAGAGAAGACGCTCATCAGGAAGACTTGATCGATGTTCTCCTCAGACTTCAAAGGGAAGGGAACTTACGGTTCCCTCTTACTACGAGCATAATACAAGTTGTAATTTTTGTAAGTTATACAATTTTACTAGTTGAATTTTTCTAAACATCATCTCCGTGGAGATCCTGGTAACCTTTAAAAGTAGAGGATAAGTTACTGACTAATCAAATTCTAGGATCTTATTGGAGGAGGAGTAGAGACAGCAACAACAACACTGCTGTGGACGAATGGCTGAGCTCATGAGGCATCCTGCTATCATGTCTAGGGCGGAAGCTGAGGTTAGGGAAGTCTTCAAGGGGCAAAAGAAGGTGACCGACGACTGTTTGAGTGAGTTCTTCTATCTGCACCTTATCATCAAGGAGACATTACGATTACATGTTCCTGGACCGTTATTGATCTCGAGGGAGTGTCAAGAACACTGCAAGATACTTGGTTACGATGTTCCAAAAGGAACTATGGTGCTTGTGAATGCATGGGCTATCTGTAGGAGCCCAAATTACTGGAATGAACCAGACACATTCAATCCCGAAAGATTTGTAGGTGAAAATAGAGATTTCAAAGGTAATGATTTTGACTTTTTACCATTTGGGGCTGGTCGCCGGATTTGCCCAGGAATGGCTTTCGGTCTTGCTAATGTGGAGCTTGCTCTGGCTAATCTACTGTTTCATTTTGACTGGAGCCTCCCAGTAGGTGTTATTCCCAGTGAACTGGACATGACTGAGACAGTGGGAATCACTGCACGAAGGAAGGCAGACCTCCACTTATTTGCTACCCTACGTGGGGCCACAGCGCTGATAAACCACTATTAGTTCTAGTAACCCTCCTTGGATATTTGTTCCTAAATTTTTTTGTTTGTTTTTTATTCTGTCTATCTGGACGCCAGCTTAATATGTAATACCCTTTTCCCTTTCTGCTTTGATGTTTGAGGTGTAATTTATAATTAGTTCGGTACCCCTATATGTTTCTGTGCCATCATATATATATCCTTTGGATGTCGATTAAATTATTATAATTATATTTTGATGTTGTTGTTAGTAATATTTTAGTTCGCTATTTCGAATGGAGGTACTAGCTTAGATATAAAGTGATGTATTGTGTGAGATTGAGATATGAATATGCAAGTTTGAGGTCTGAATATGCATTGTCTAATGGTCGTAGAACAATCCTATGTGATCAGACATTAAAGAAATTATGCGGTGGTCCACCGTATGTATGGTCCAACAGCAACAAATGATTTTTAAGGATCCAATTTTTAATTTGCATAGTTGTTGTACAACTAATCAGTTAGTAATTAATCCTAACAAGGTCCATGAATTAGGGCCCATACTCCCAATACTATATAATATAATCTCGGTAAAG
>BCLH01001356.1:70530-84852 GCA_001602315.1 Zoysia pacifica
AAAATATAAGCATTCAGAGTTAAACATTTATAACTTTGACCATTAATAATATATAATTAATAATATTTTATCATATAAAAAATATTTTTTTAATTCATCATCAAATAAAATTTCATAAAAATTATATTTTTATATTAAAAATTATATAATTTTCTAAATATTATTGGTCGAAGTTAAAAGATTTTGATCTTATCTAAAACTAGAAATGGTTATATTTTAAAACGGAGGTAGTATCCTATAACATGATGCTTCCTCCATCTATGTTTCACGTACGCATGCAGAAAGTAATTATCCTGGCAGTTGGGAATTTAAACAAAACGGTATCAGTTGAGTTACTAAGGGCAGTTACTTAATTCACTTGGTTTCTGTGCCTAGCCATAATGCACCGATGAAACATAGAGGGAATAATACTCTCTCCGTCTCAAAAAAAAGTCATTTGGCACAATGCTTTGGTCAACTTTCAAAATACACTAGAAAATCTACACAACAATTATCGCGCTTTTCGTATATGTTTTTGTTGTGCATCTCTAATTAAAGTAGTATAGCTGATTGGCTTCTGCCAATCAATTGTCTACCATCTGTAATGTGTGAGCCTATTATCATCCCAGTCAACTCTTTGCCGCCGTTTCCTTCGTCTTACCAGACGAGGGGCACATGCGCACCTACATCTCCGCATCTCTCCACGGATTAGAATCAACCGGTGCCAACCAATCTGGTTTCCCGCATTATCACCTGATCCGATCTCTCTTCAATTCTGATTTCTGGAAGCCCAACGAGGGAGGGTCGATAGCTCGATCGACCGAGGGCACAATAATTTTAATCGCGTACTAACGCGTAACCGGTCGTTGAGTCGCACCGGGCGGTTGGTCACTCACCGGCGGAACGAGTCATGATTGGGAGGCGTCGTTCAACTGCATTCCGCAGCACATGCAGCGGAGGATCGTTTTGGCAGAGTCGCGCGCCGCTGATCGTGCTGATTTGGAGATAGGATATTGTGCCACCGATCGCCCGGTAAACCCGCACATGTGCAGTGCGATCAAGCTGACTGGGCCTTCCTCGAAGACCTACCGTCCGCTCGTATACTCCTACAAGCAATGCGCCGAAGTCAGAGGAATGAACGATCCACAATGCGTGGCAGTGTGTTCTGGGAACCAGCGTGCATGCATTGTCTTACGCGCGATGGATTCAGGGAAGGAAGCCGACCTAACTCGCTGACCCTACTGATCACGGTTCGTTGCAAAGAGCGTCCAGAAAAGAAGAACAAGTTGTTATTATTTAACAAATAGAAGAATAGTTGTCTTGGTTAGATGACAAAGTTCCATAAATGTATACTCCGGTCTCGAAAAAAAATTGTTGAGATGTTATTCAAAGCATAAGTGTGACCCTTGTTATCTATTTAATAAAAAGTAGCATCGGTACACTTTTAAAAAAGTATTTTTAAAACAATTTTTTTCTAAATTTGTAACTTAATAAATTTAAATAATAATTATTTCTAATTTATATTAGCAATGTTTGATTAAAACATTCCATTCAAAGCTACTTTTTTTATACCGGAGTTATAAGCGGGAAAAAGATTGAATCTTAATTCTTATAGTAATCAAGGAGTATTTTTAGAAGATAAGAAAATTTAAGTTATCTAAATATATATTTTCATTACATATAAAGATCTTTAATTGTAGCATATACTTGCAAGACATAGAAGTAGAATAAATTTATAAGAACTCTATTGAATTTATAGCAAAAGTAAATTTGATTTAAAAAACAGTTATAGTTAATTTCTTATATCTATAACATTGTCTATGTGTACTATCACATGGTCCCTTCATTCCTAAATTATTGTTTACCGTTGATTTTTAATATCATCTTTGACTATTCAACTTATCTAAAAAATTAATTCAAATATGTAAAATTTTAAGTTGTGATTCAAATAACTTTAATGATAAAGAAAATTATAATATATGACGATAATCAAAATTTAAGTTAAACCTAAAAAGCTAGGGCGATGGCACGGCCATTCATGTCTGCTCCCGTCGAGTAGAAACACGCTCGTATGTTGACCAGGAAAAGGATTTTTCTCTCCTTTCTAATATTCATCGTTAGATTTTAATCTGACAGTTAATATTTTTTAGAGTGACGTGACACAATGAGGATTGAGGGTTGACAGAACGTTTGCGCTTTAATATATAAAGATATCACATCGTATGATTAGATTTGTCCTAAAAATACTCCCTCTGTTCTTAAAAATGTTGTGGTAGTTGACTTTAGATATTAACTTTGATCATTCGTTTTATTCAAAAATGTTTGATGAATATTATATATTTTATTATAATTTGTTTTATTATAAAAGTACTTAGAATTATAACCTATAATTTTAGATATTTGAATTAATTTTTTAAATAAGACGAATGGTCAAAGTTGAAGTGTTAACGGTGACAACAATTTAAAAACAGAGAAAGTATTTTATAAAAGTATACATATGATAATTTTGATCGTTAAATGTTTTTTATAAAAAATAAAAATTAAGTTATCTTTTAGAGACCATGTCGTTATCTAAAATAACTTTTTTTCTGATACCTGAGAGAGTATAAGTAACATACATTCATAGATACAACAAGGAAAATGAGGAAGTCAACTTTAAACTCTATAGTTGCCCCATGAAATCAAATCAAATCATTTTAAACACTACAAGGAACTGGGTCCAGCATCACCCCCCCGCCATCATCGCCATCCACTACCAGTCACCGCTGCTACAAACTGCCAAGCCAGGTCCACCACCGAGCTTTGAAGTTGACCGTCGCTATCACAAATCGCGGTCGACTGCAATCGTCAGAACAAAGTTAACCAATGATTTTGATAAATTTAATTAATTAATTTTAATAATCAAAATGATATATTTGAAAGTTTTTTTTTGAAAAATTTGAAAGTATAAATATTAAATTTTTAAATTTAACCGAGTACATAGAAATTACTGGTAAAAATATGTAGAACGAAACCTAAATATAGAGTATGAAATTATTTAGAGGCGTAAGTAGTACCACTAATAAATGCATCATGTAGTCAATCTAGCCCCCGTGTGAACCAAAAAGGGAAAATCAAAGCGGCACTAGGCCCGATATCAATGCCAGTGAACCGAAAAAGGGAAAATTGAAGTGGAGTACAGTAAAAAAATAGCCATACTCTATGCATGTCTGTGAAGCCGCTGCATGCGTCGCCCTGACGGCCTGACTTGTGCCGCGCGCGGCACGAGACACTGTTACACCTAGCCACCTCCCTATCTTCCCCCCCTTTCTCTTTCCTCCAGGTCCCTGCAACGGCGCCATCTACACAATGGTGTCATGCCTCATCTATCCGCACGCTCAGTCACCTCGGTGCAACGACAAATGCCTCCTCTCAATGCAGCTGCGACCCACCATCGTGCCTCCTTCATAAGCCCTCCTCATCGTTGGGAAACAGATGAGGGTGGTGTTGAGGCAGCCTGATCTGGAGGCAATTATCGAGGCCTGTGGTGGCTAGACTCGTGGGAGACGATTGAAAACATGGTGGATAGACCCCGGCCGACAAGGTTACCTACTTCCTCTTCCTTGCTGTCTGCCTCCAGTTTCCTCGTGGATCACGCAATGGTTCAAATGGAGCCCTTCTGACAGCATGATTTCCTCCCCTATTTCGTTGATGGTGATTAGTGACGGAGGACGAAGGAAAATTGAGGTGTGGCGAAGTTAATAGCATTGTTGTCTCATCGCTGTTTTGAAGCAACAGGATAAAAATGTATGATCTATTCGTAACTGATTACATGGACTCTGATCTGGGCAGTGGGCACAACACATGCATGACAGATTGAATGACTCTACTTAGGGCTGAAAACAGTTGGTAAAACACTCCAACCATTTTTGTTTTCATATTTTAACCACCAGAAGGAAACAAAAAGGGAAAACCAGAAACGGAAACGGACTAATCCGAGTGGGAATGTATCCGAATCGGTATTAAGTCAGAAATGTCGATATACTAATCTAACATATAACATAATATGTCATCGAAAGGAACATTAATAATAAACAGCAACATATCCATGCAACACACATTTAAGAGTCTTACAAATACACACAGGAGAATAAGCATTGACACGTCTTAAGTAATGTTTATTTGAAAATGTTTGAAAAGACATGAATTTAGAAAAATTTATGAAATTGTATCAAAATGTTCCAAGGCCTAAATATTTTTTTTTAACTTTTTATTCGTTATTTGTATTCTTGAATTTTAAAATAAAATTTATTCCACATTTGTACATTGACTTCAAACGAAAGTTGTTTCTTGCGAGAAGTTTTATACCTCTTCAAAGTTTCAGGTTGTTATGAGCTCGGGAAGGTGGTTTTCAAATTTAGAGCAACTCGAGGCAAGTGAGAAACAAAAATTAGAAAAAGGAAAAGGGGGAGCCGGTCCCACCTGCCAGCTACATCACCGTCCACCGGAAAAAGAAAAGTTTCACATTGCTGCTGCACTGCTGCTTCACCTGAAGCCTTGGGCCGCGCATGCTGTCAGCCTATCAGGCACATCGCCCTATAAACCCCCACCGGATAAGCACCAACAGCACTGCTTCGTTCCCATCAGTCTAAGATTCTAAGCTCTTTGTCTATGGTGGCACAGCAGCAGATTAACGAAAGATAGGGAGTATTGGCAGAGTAATCAAGGTATGGCAAGTGCCCCACCTCGCCATACTGAGAACTCCGCAGCTTATGGTGATCACCCTCCCCTTACCTTCTATGCGAGGGGCAGCACACGGGTTCCCTCAGGAATAACAGTGCAGGACTCCTAGACATGGTGACACCCTTGGTGGCGACACGCCCAAGAATCTGGTGACATTGCCTCACTGGACTCTGCCTTCACCCTCATGGTGGGACACATCATTTCCCACACCACCTCTAACTTCTAGGACGAGTGCTCATGTTACTTCCCTTTTTGGTTTCTTCTTATAATTTCTGTGATACATCTATTCCTACCACTAATCACCGTCTTATTTCATCAAAGAAGCCTACAAATTTTTATCCCAGCCAGCTATTAGGTTCCGTTTGCCTCTCTGAAATTGAATCAATTTTCATGAATCAAATTCTAGGTAATTAAATTGTCTAGAATTAAATCAACTAGAATCATATTCAATTCCATTTTTCTTGTTTGGCTGTCCTCGTATTTCAATTCTTGGAATCAAATCAAATTGTTGTCATAGTGGGAATCTGGAACAAAATAGGAATCTGAATGAACCATGAAGTAAATGAAAAAATCAAGTAGATCATGTTTCTGACCAAACATTATCAGATCATGCTAGAATAACCTGCAGGAATGGATCCACGCTGAGCTGGACCTGCAGGAACAGCTCTACCACCAACTGCTAGGTGGCACTGACCACTAGTCGGTGCCCACTGCAGGCCACGAACACGTGCCACACATCTGAGGACACATCGCCTGCTTGCAGCCAAGGAAGTCACATGTGCGCGGATTCAATGTCCGCCACACATCTGGGTACACATCAGAAAATGTATCAAACACAATATAGTGGATACATTTTATGACCAGTTGATGATTTTATGACTTGACTTAATTATTTGCAGTCATGTGATCAATCTGTGACTTAATATATGGTATGGAACCAAAACCGCTTTCTCGCCGCTCGCCGCGCCCGACGGTCCTACGCTGCTTGTCACGCGCTGCCTTTTCTCGCCGCGTGCGCCGCCGCCGCTAATGCTGAAGGCCTGAGCCACTCCGTTGCACCCAGCGCCTCGCCCTGCCACTTTGTACTGCCTGTGACTCTGTGAGAGGTGGGGAATAAAATATGAGAGAGTGGGCCGAGGGAGAGATTTTAAAATCCCACGAAGGGTAGCTTTCCTTAGTAAATCAAAAGATTCCTAGGGAAAGATTTTGATTTCCCTGCGAAGTCAACAAATGCCGTAGGGAAAGTGACCTTTCCCTAGGAATTTTGAACACCCTAGCGAACTTTTCAGATTTCCCTTATGTTCACTAAAAACCCTAGAGAACTAAAATATTTCGTTGGGAAATCTGTGGATTTCAGTAGTGTGGACCTGCAGGAACAGCTCCAACACCAACTGCTGGGTGGCAATGACCACTAGTCACTACCCACTGCAGGCCATGAACATGTGCCACACACCTGGGCACACATCGCCTGCATAGAGCCTCGGAACTAGGAAGTGGAGTGTGCGCAGATTCAATGTCCGCCACACATCTGAGTGCACATCAGAAAAATGTATCAAACACAAAACAGTGGATACATTTTATAACCACATGATGATTTTATGACTTGACTTAATTATTTGCGGTCATGTGATCAATCTGTGACTTAATATATGGTATGGAACTAAAACTTCACTTTTTTCTCATCAAGGCCCATCATGTCAGTCAGTTGCTTCCATTGTTGTTTGCTACTGACTTGAGTGTGTACTTTCTTATTGAGGAACTAGGTCCGTTCTTATAGAGGAGGGGGGGGGGGTCGATTGTTTGATCAGGGGTGTGCCAGATCTTAGACCGTATCTTCTATTAATTGTAACTATATTTTCAGATATGCATAAATTTATAAGCTAGTGATAGGCATAGCCTAGAGATACAATTTATTAATGTTGGCCAAATTAAAGAGTTTATTTACTGTTGTGGTTGCGTATTAAGGTCGGAGTTGTCACACCGAACAAAATGCAGATCTTTGAAGTATACGAGATGTAACTCAGATCCATCAAGGATCGAGCTCGGTCTCTAATTAAGGGCACATTTAGCACATTTTAATTTTATGCTAAATTAATTCAAGGGCGTGGCACATTTTAATAATGCTAAATTCATTCAAGGGCATGCAAATTTTAATTTTGGGTTAATTAGAAATATGCCCTTGAACTTCTAGTAATCGGCCTGATGCCATTATTATTCTGCCAAAATTGGAAATATGGGGCATATTTCCAATTTCGGCAGAATAATAATGGCATCAGGCCGATTGGGCATATTTCTGAAACGGCAAAAGTTCAAGGCATATTTCATATTAACCCTTTCATTTTATGCTAAATTCATATTCAAGGGTGTGGCACATTTTAATTTTATGCTAAATTCATTCGAGCCACTGCCAGGTTTATTTCCTACGGGTTCGATCATATCATGTGCTATTTTCTACTATGCGAAGCCATGTTATGTTTCCTGGTGCACTGGAACCAGGCTAGGCAAAATAAGCAAAATAATTAACACAGGGAAACCTATTTTGAGCAGCTAATTGATTGAAAATTAGGTGTAAATGACATAGTGATGGCACCACCCTGAACGCCCCACTAGTAATTTTCGCTGGTGCTTTTTTTATTGTTCATGATTTATTTTGCATGATAATTTTTTTATTGAAGCTTAATTGATTGGTTCAATTTTCTGAACTCTCTCTTTCTCAATTTTTTTATTGTGAAAAACTTTGTGCATAATTTTGAGCGCTAACTTGTTTACGTAGCAATGAACACTTATTTTTGGTACTGTGCCTGTTGGAGATGAACAAAGTGATATCATTACACATACGGCTTCAATGTACCACAAGACTTCGGAAAGGTTTAACAATCATAGCTTATATTACATTCATCAAGTCGGCGCAGTGACTCTTATTCAAGCATCACACCTACTCGATAACTACTAGCACACCACAGGCAACACTCGAGCAAAGGACGAGACTTCTAATCTTCGTAGTCGGCATCATCCTCTGAACAAACAACAGCAAGGGATGGGGTGAGTACAAACATACTCAGCAAGCCCTAACGGTAAGGACGGTAAGGTTCACGAAGAGCGAAGCAAGGAGAGGCAAGTTTTGCGTTTTGTGGAAAGCAAGTTCTTGTGCGGGGACTTCCTAAAGGAAAGTCTTTAAACAAGATGAATTTTTTTTGTTATCTTTTAGTAGGGTGGACCTGAGGAAAACTTTCACCCCTTCCATCAGTTCTCAAGTTTTAGTCGGGCTCTAGCACGCATCCATACAGGCCCTCGGCACACAGCCAACACTTCCAAAATACGGGCATCTACACCCACTCGCCCGTCAAGGATAATATAGAAAACTAATCGTAGGGTACTCGAACAAATAGCATGCCAATACCATGACAACGGCCTATCCGAAAGGATTTTACACTCTGCAGAGGTTGTACACTGTACCCATAGGTTATGCTACTCCTGATCAATAGAGTTGCATAACGCTTACCCCACTACTACATAGGCTTCCATAGATTTCACTCAAGATGTACACAGAGGCTATCCGTCGGGGTATCACCCTCTCGATGACGTGACAGTACATTTCCGGAGACGGATCGTAAAGATTTACCGCAGTCACATCTTTTCCTGTCCCCTACTACGTCGAGTATTACCAAACCAGGAGCTATATCCGTGGGCTTACTGTCTCATGACGCGGGTAATTACATAGTCAAGAGCCAGGTAGCGAGTTATCTCTTGCCTTTCTTCTGTCCCCTTGTGTCATACCGACCTCCTAATGGCTCGATGTGAAATACTTACATAGCGGGGATAAGTCCTGCCCAATATGTACAGGTTCTGTGGTTGCACGAAATTGCTAAGTCGAGCGCTAATGAACCGGTCCTCAGACTCGTCCACGGCAGGTGGACCGCACCGAAGACTATACATCTATCATCATCACCTCTGGTGAGCTCCACCCCACGACCAGAACCATCCATCTTCACCTAGCACAGTTACACTAACTCCATCCCATTTTATTTACACATGCCACCAAACACAGTTTAACGTATTTTGTAAGTAAATGGTGTATGGTGTAGCGGTGCGAGACACCGCAATTAGGGTCCTAAGCATTTTACTAAACAAGGCAACTCTCTGTTCTTTAAAAGTATTTAAATACGGGAGACCTATGGTTAACAAGGGTGCGTTGACAACAGCTAACAAGGTGGTAAATTATTTTAACTACAGCAAGTAACTGATATTAATATAAGTACCTGGAATCAAGTAGGTATTAAGCTACACAACGTTTTAACACAATTTTGTACAAATAAGCAAGCCTCAGGCTCTATAGGTGCAGCAGTAAAATATGGGTTCAATGTGGTTCAAGGGGGTGTTAGGACTTGCCTTCAGCAGCGTCTTCAAGCTCTTCCTCATACTCGGGCTCCTCGGGATCTCCTTCTTCTTCAGGCTCTTCTTCGGCTACAAACAACAAACAACTATAAGCCTACCAAAAGAAAAGCTACGAAATCTATAAATAAAACAGAAACCAAACAAAAACATGGAGTTTGGATGGTCTGGAATGGTAGTGCTCGTGATAAGGATTCCAACGGTATATTGGTTGTGATGATCGAAGCTAGGATGTGGCAGCAAAGTTACTGACAAGGCAGCTGTGACAGTGCTGCAGAAAAGTCGTGTGGACACATGGTTTGGCATGTGTCCACGGCTTCTGGACACCAGCGTGTACAGAATCGAGAAAAATCCCGTGGACACGTGGTTTGGCCTGTGTCCACGGCCTCTTGACACACGGGTGTTCAGAATCGGAGATTTCTCCGTGGACACAGAGTTCTGTGACATATCCGTGGACACGTGGATCGTGGCCAAGTCCATGACCACGTACATAGGTTCGTGGCCGTGTCCAAGGTGGACACGCGGATACGTGTTCGTGCGTGCAGCAACTCATAGTGTCACGCGGCCCTCCGGTCGGGGACCAGGGCCGTGCTCACTGTCCGCGCACGAGTGCTGGTCCGGCTCGAACTGGGCGTTCCGGAAGCGCTCTGTGCGTGCTCTGGCGCTCTGGACGCGTTTCGAGCGCGCACTGCCGTGTCTCGGCGCGTTCTAGGCGTGCTCCGACGTGTGTTGTCCGGTGAGTGTGTGTGTATGGTACTCCACTACGTGCCTAGCGCTGAGGTAGGGGTGCGACGCTTGTTGTGGCCGTTGGCTAGCCGGAACGGCGGTGCAAAGCGGGCGTGCACGGGACGCGGACTGGGCGTGTCCGGCACGTTCCAGCGCGTCCTGGCAGCGCGGCCAGAGCGGTGCCCTGCCCGAGTGGCTGCCCATCGGCTAAGGGCCGTGCGCGCGCGTGTAGTGTATGTGTATGCGTGACCCTGGGGGTACGCTCACCGTCATCAGCGGTGAGCCAAGGCTACGGTGGCGGTGAGCAGAAGGCGCGCTGCGGCGGAGCTCCGCGGGGAAGGGAGCAATGCTTGTCGCGGTGGCCTCTGCTCCAGGCGTGGAAACTTCCCCGAGGTGTGGTGAGCGTGATCACAGTCCTCCCCGAGCTAAAGGCGGCACCAAGCAGGCTGGCACCGTGGCCCAGCGGTCGGTCGGAAGGGGCGCGCGTCGAGCGGCCAAGAGGGGCGCTCGGCGGCCACGTGCAAGTGTCAGCTAGCTCCTGCATGGACGCGCGGCGCTCGAGGGTAGCTGCAAAGGACTGAAGGTGGGCTGGATTGGGTTGGCATCGGCGGCGGATGGTGGCCGGCTGTGAGGAAGACGACGTGGGGAAAGGTTAAAATTCAAGCAATTGGGCGAGTAATTCTGGTAGGAGAGGCAATGCGGATCTGGACAGTGCGGGGGCGGAGCTAGCGACGCGCGGGCGCGGCGGTGAGGCCCTTTTTATAGCCGGCGCGCGGTGGGAGCTCCGGCTCAGCGCGGCGAGGTGGAATTAAGGCTAACTGCGTGCAAAATTGTCCACCTGTGACGTCTCTAGGAAGTTGTCCTGCCTCGTGGCATGCTGGGGTGGTGCCAGGGCGTGCGACGACGCGTTGGCGCAGCTCGCTCGGCGCCACAGCGTCTCGGACTTCCCCGACTGACGGCGAGCTCCATTAGTGCGCAATTTGACAGGGCAAGCGGTGTTAGCTGCTTTGACGGCCGTTCGTCGGCACGGTGAGCTTGTGAGGAGTTACTTCGGCCGGTGGAACGGAGGCGGTCGCGGCGGCGAGGCGGTTCAACGGCGCTCTAGTGGAGGGCGTCGGGAGCGCGTCCACCTGGCTAAAACTGGTCGTGAAACTGGGGGCGCAGCAGTTTTCCGTCGAGGCGCGACGGCGGCTGGACGGTGACAACGTCCGACGGCGGCTGAGTGCGCGGTGTGGCCGGACCGGCGCCGTACAAGTGGCGCCGGCATCCTGCTCGGTGGGGCGGGCCGAGGGGAAGAGAAACAGGGGGGCGGGCACGGGCTGGGCCGGAAGAAGCAGAGACAGGCCAGCCCAGTAGAAGTTTACGCCCACGCGGGATAATTTCAATTTCTCCCAATTTCTCCAATTTGCTAAGGTTTAAGGATTTCCAAACTTCACAACATCAAGCAATTAAATTCCAAAAACGGAAAACAAGAGAACCAGAAAATCAAACACTAGACAAGTTCAAATTTTTAAATTTTGAAATTTTCCATTTAGCTATATTATCCTAGTTTAGTTTTACTTTGAAAATTTTCAAAAAGGGACTAGAAAAGCTAGGTTCACAAAATAAAATTTTAAAAAACTTCATTTTCTTGACTTAGGATTTTTAGGATGTGACAGATTTATATTGGCGGAACACTTTGATCTGTTGCTTCGGTCCGCTCCAACTCTGATAAAGAAATAAACCACACTAACCGGCCATGACCTGAACTAATCATCACGATAATTGAGTGGTACTATGACAACTACACAGTACATATCTTAAAACTTGAGGAGTTGACAAGAACATCTTTAATCTGGAAGCGACATCAGATTCAATGCCAAGGCAGGCTTATATATTTTTTTAGATAAAGGGAACATAACTTGTTTTCGAAGGCAGCCTTATATAAGGTGTTAAGATCTTTCTGCATAGCAACATACGGAGAGAGCTCGAGTGGCTTTTAAATTGAAGATATAGAGAAGATGGACGGCAAGCAAGCTCTGCACATGAACCCAGGAGAAGGGGAAACAAGTTACTCTCGTAACTCCGCATTTCAGGTAATTAAGCTGCTTTAATCCTGCCATTTCTGTTCTAGCTATTTTAATTCACCTTTTTAACGAGGAAAGATTTTCAGGTAATTAAGCTGCTTTAATCCTTGGATTTACTAATTTTCACCGTTCAGTTCGACTTTCGACGCATCTAGTTTTTTGTTTGATTAACACAAGATGAAAGCATTTTAGGTAGGAAAAGCTGTACACTAGCTGACATAGGTGCAAGATGAACTGAATAACTTGACGAAGATTTCCTGTATAGAGTGCTAGACAGAATGGACTGAAACCACTGATAGAAGATGCCATCAGAGAACTATACTGCACATCCAGTCCTCTCCCTGAGAACATTTTGATCGCGGACCTTGGCTGCTCAAGTGGTCCAAATGCAATCGCCTTGGTTTCGACAGCCGTCGATGCCATTCGCCAGCGATATCTTCAGCTTGAGAAGCCCCCACCAGAGCTGAGCCTCCATTTCAACGACCTTCATAGCAATGATTTCAACACAGTGTTGAAGCACTTGGCAGAGTTCCAGGATAGGCTCAACGTTAACAAGGGTGCTCCCATAGTCAGGACAAGTGTCGTTCCGGGGTCGTTCTATGGTCGGCTCTTTGCTGCTGGATCTATGCATATTTTTCTCTCATCCAATAGCTTGCATTGGCTTTCACAGGTGAGACACCTTGTCCTGTAGAAAATCTCACGTACCTTGGTTAAATGTTATACATCTGCTTTAAAATTCATTGCAATCTGATAGAAGTCAACAAGTAGGTACCTGAAGATCTGGTTAAGAATGTCATTCCAATGTACCATGCTGAGGAGAATCTCTGGCAAAAACTACGCCCAGTTGTGCTTGATGCATATGCACAACAATTCAGAAAGGACTTCATGCTGTTCCTGGCCAGTAGAGCGCAAGAGATGGTTCCAGGGGGGAAGATGGTTATTTCTTTGTCAGGAATAAATTCCTCTGACCCTGCAGATGCATTCACTCAACCATGGGAGCTTGTAGCTCGTATTTTGAATGACATGGCATCAAGGGTATGAATCTGGTGGCTTTTCCTTAGGATTAATTAATTTACATCTCAAGCTAGTTGTTGCAAATTTGGTGGCTTCTCAATGAAAGCTGCCGTTTAATACTAATTTTTGTCGAGTTTGCTGCAGGGTGTAGTTGACAAGGAAAAACTGAATACTTTCTATGTTCCTCTATATGCACCATATGAGAAAGAGGTAACAAAAATAATATTGGAGCAGGGCGCATTTTCCATCTCTAAAATTCAAGTGCAAGACAGTATGAGTTGTATGAACAAAGCCCTGATCAATCCGAAGATAATCCCAAAGATAATTGCAAATGCGCTAAGGGTTATCTATGAACCACTAATCAGCAATCATTTTGGATCATCTAAAGAAATTTTAGATGACTTTGTCATGACTGTGGAGCATCACATTAGTGTTGCTAATTTACATGACAAATATGCCAAGAAGCCAAATGTTGTCCTTGCCATGTCTCTTTCTAGGAAGAGTTGATCACATTTTCAGCTTCTTGCCAATGTCCCTTGAGAAGGATGTACACCGCAGACAAAGTCCTTCATATGCAAGATAAACTGCGTTTAACTGTTTAAGAGAATAAAATGCACTGCTACTTATCATTTAATGAAACTTGTATCATCACTGTCTGTTAGACTTCTCTTCAGACTTCAGTTTGCTATTTGAATTTTGCATTCAACAAAGTGAAATACAATAATATTTTGTGACTTATCTGTTGTAACGACCGGGTTTTCACTTACCTTTCGATAAGTCCCGATCTCACGTGACGTTGCCAATCCCAGGAGTTTGGCAATCACGATATCACAAGCGATCAATCAAGAAACCATAACAGAAATATTAAGCAAGAAACAATTTAGAAAATAGTAGATCAGAGTAAAAATATTAGAATAAAATCCTCCAAAGGGGTCCATCGACACGCAGGTCGAAAATATCTCAGAGTGAATATATCTCTATCGTGAATCTAACAAAAGCAGCGGCGGAAGCATCAACATGGCGACAGTAGCGAACCTCCTCCACACAGGCTAGCTCGAGCGCAGGAGCGGACGTCACGGGCCGTCAGAGACGTAGTCGAAGTCGAAGCTGAGCGAATCCTCTGAAAACAACAAATTAGAAAGCCGTGAGTACGAATACTCAGCAAACCGCGTACTACCTAACAACAATGTAAGCATGCAAAAGGTTTCAAGGGTAAAGGCTTGGCTCAAGTGCTAAATGCAGGTTTAAAACATTTTATTTTATTTAAAGTATGCAAGAAAGCTTTATTTTCAAACTTGCCAAATTTTATTATCTTGCCCCGCAGAGATCTCCGTTATCTCAGGCGAGGGTTCATTTTAATGCCGATGTAATCTCCACACTCGGCCACAGCTCAAAGGCCGGAGTCAAAAACATTTAGAAAAGG
>BCLH01001357.1:1429-39321 GCA_001602315.1 Zoysia pacifica
TAGGCTCTGTTTGTTTTCTCATTAGATTATATGATCTAGATTATAATCTCAATTTTTTATAATATAGATTATAATATAGAGATTATAGATTATAATATGTATTTGTCTGTTTAACAACTCAGTTTATTTTCAATTTAGTAGAGATAGTGGGTCTTTTGAACACTATAATCATAAATAAGTACCTAATGACGAGCTTATTAGATTATAATAATCCAAGTTTGAGATTAAAATAATCTTGCAAATAAGTTGTTCTGTTTGTTTACCTTTATTGATTATAATCTCTAGATTGTATAATCTAGTAGATTATAATCTTAAACAAACAAAGTCTTAGATGAGTCATCTAAATAAGGTTGACAGCTGTTTGATCACATGGATTATATTATTTTATTTTCTGCGACGATAAGAAATGGATTTTTGCTAAGTCTATATAATTGAAAAACATGTGCTTTATTAGGCGCTATCCTCCTGCCTAATTGGCACCCCATGAAAAATATGACTTTAATTGCATGTATTACTGGAGATATCCACATAACAATTTTTTTTGTTGTTCCTCATAACAAAGTTGAATGTGTCATGGCAATCAGTGGCGGGTTAGCAGCGGGGCTTATGGTTGGCGTTGACCGGTTCACGTCAAGAGACATAGCTGAGCTGCGCAGATGTGCTCTTTTCAATGGCTGAGCCTTGCTTCTTAGCGTTTTGTTGTCATGGACAAAGAGAGGCCAGAGCCCAGAATGGCCTCCACTGAGCTCCGCCTCTGGATGGCATATTTTTACTTGTCACCAAAATGGTCATATACAGCAGTTAAAAAAATGTGGTTATATACAAGCTTGCTACAACAATCAAAACATTAAATATACAGTGCACATATTTTTACAGATGTGGAAAGCAATGACTATTTTCAACACATTTAGTATTCGATGTGTCGGGATTATGTACCCAGGTACTTCACGACCCGTGCTCATATACGTGAGTCAAGACCTCGAGGAGTTTAGGGTCACACGACGACGCACGAACGCGAGGTTCAACCTCCGAGGCGACAGTCTACAAAAAACAAGTTTTAGCCGCGTTAAAACGCACGATGACGCTGACCTCCAAAAACCGACCTTCGGAGATCGATCCCTAAGGGTAGATATGACGTTATGTCATATTTACTCTAGTGGCCAAGCGTCAACCGCCCTGACGGGACAAGACGTGTTTCATCACGACGGCATTTCAGCTGAAACCGCAGAGCCACACAGGTCGCGGAAGTCAACGGACAAGACTCGACGACACTGTGGCTGACACTACAGTGTCGAACAGACGCTACAGTACCCATCGCTGCGTGCGACGCGACGGGTCACGTCCGCGCATGGGCGGAACGAATGATGACAACGCCAATGGAGAACTCACCTGTTAGCGAAGCAGCAAAATTGCGTAGGGTCCACTATTTTGTAGCTCAGACCACTATATAAAGGGAAGCTTGAGAGCGATAGAACAAGGAGAAAAAAAATCAAAGACCAGAGCTCTCGCGATTTTGTATCCGTTCACGCGTAAGCAACCCTATGAATATGTGAATCGAGCACCCACGAGCTAAGCACCGGATTCTCTTTTGAAGAGAGAATCTGACTTTTTTTACTCTCTCATCGAGATAAACCACACTCTAGACGTCGTAAGGTATTACATCATTCGAGATGATTTGAATCAAGTAAAAAATCTCTCGAGTCTTCTGTAGACTAAGTCACATCGAATACAAAAATATATCACGCTGTTGATTGTTTTTTGTACTGTGTCGGTGATAGAACGTCGACACGATGCATTTTTGCTGAAAACAATTATAAGAGTGGAGAGTTACGCAAGACGGCACGAGATAGAAAGAAGCGCTTACCGCATTTTGGCTCTGTTTGATATAGTTGTAACTTAATAAAAAAACAGTTTATTTTTCTAGCCGATGAAAAGTAACTAAAAAATAAGCTGCTGTTTAATTTATTTTGATAAGCTATTAGACTAATAAACTGTAAAATAAATTTACTATTTAATATAATTTTTATTTATTTCTGTGAATAAATTAGAAATAAGCTGTGTCATGTTAACATGGGCCTTTGCCTGCGCGTCACGTGCACCAGACAGAACAGCTCCGAGAAGGCGAGAATCTATCCTTCCGTGCGCGCCCGGTTTGCCGTTCCGGCTCCATCTCTTCCTCTTGGTTACTTCACGCCTCATTCCTCTGCTGTGTTCACACTCCACACACCATTCACAAAATCAAAGGCCGCGCGAGTTTTTGCCCGATTCCCTACTCGCATAATGCGAGGCAGCTGCGATTCAATCAGTTCACACCCCCCCCCCCCCCCCGCGCTCCCGCGCCGCGCAGTCAATGGACCTTCCGGTGGTGGATCTCGTGCCGTATCTGGGGTCCGCCGGCGATGCGGTGGCGGAGGACGTGCGCGCGCTGTGCGCGACGGTGAGCGCCAGCCTGCGGGACACGGGGGCGCTGCTGGTGAAGGACCCGCGTTGCTCCGCCGCCGACAACGATGCCTTCCTCAACGTCGTTGAGCGCTATTTTGCCCGATCCGACGAAGCCAAGCGCCTCCAGGAACGCCCCCACCTCCACTACCAGGTGCCTCCCACCACACGAGAAATAATTGTGCTGACTGAATTATATTATCTAGTTCAAATCCCAATGTCTGTGATAAAAACCTCGATTCTTCTTGTGGTGATATTGAATTTGGTTGCATGTTGCCTGTTCATGATAAGGTTGGCGTGACACCCGAAGGAGTGGAGGTTCCTCGCAGTCTGGTCGACAAGGAAATGCAGGAGAAGATCAGGAGCATGCCTGAGGAGTTTCGGCCAGCAACTCCTAAAGGACCAGATCCTAAGTGGCGGTATATGTGGAGAGTGGGTCCACGCCCTTCTAATACCCGATTCAAGGTTGCCATGTCTCTGATTTCAATCAAAGTCTAGAAATTGATAAATGTTATGAATCGGTTGGTAATGCAACTCTTCTTCATACTGAGCTGTTAACTGTTAAGTAACCTTGTTTAGGAGCTGAATTCAGAACCTGTTATCCCCGATGGATTACCCGAGTGGAAAGAGACAATGGATTCCTGGGGTTCTAAAATGATTTCTGCGATTGAGGTATATGTGTCAAGCAAAACAAAATTTTTTGCTATGTTCATATTACATTGTACTGTTGTGCTTTATTATGCATAACCTGTTGTGGCCATATGGTTTCATACATTCAATAGGTTGTTGCTGAAATGGCTGCAATTGGATTTGGATTGCAAAAGGACGCATTTACTTCTTTGATGAATGAGGTAATATTGTATTCTCTGTACTCTCCTGTTCTATTGTAATTTATTAATTCATTTGAAAGGAAATTTTAAACATGGTATCAGTTCTACCAGACTACCATTGCGTTAACTCAGTAACTTGAATGTACCTAGTTGCTTCTAAGGATTTTCCCCTTATAAGGATGATCATTGATTTTAGCTGTGCCGTCAGCTACACTTCTATATAGTAACATTCAGCTTTTGTTACAATCTCACTGTGACTGTTATATTATTTTTATGAACACTAGGGACCACACCTTCTAGCACCAACCGGAAGTGATCTTGAGCGGCATGGTTTTGAGGGCACTGTTTTTGCTGGGTTTCATTATGATCTCAACTTCTTGACCATACATGGCCGAAGTAGATTTCCAGGCCTGAACATCTGGTTAAGGAATGGTAAAAAGATGGAGGTCAAGGTCCCTGTCGGCTGCCTTCTTATTCAGTCAGGGAAACAGGTTAGCATGTTGCCATTTTACAGCAATCTTTAATTAATGTGTACTCATCATTGCTTTATTTTGATTTGCAAATGTTCTTCATTGAGAATTCTGTTGTCATCATAAATGTCAAGCTCTAGTTTGAGAATTTGTCCTCTATAATGTTTCAAATACTTCAACAGAGATGATAAGCATGTGATGGTAGGATTTCTTGTGGAATATTGGGTGTGGCAGTGAATCAGGAAAGTAGTACTCCCTCAGTTTCTTTTTAGTTACAGTTGGGCACTAAAATTAAGAAGTGACAAGTGTGTGACACAAAAAAAATGTGGAGAGAGATAAAGATAGAGGTGTATTGGGAAGTGACAATGACAATCTTTTTGGCAAAACTAGAGGGAGCTAAGACAACAACCTTTATGGAATGGAGGGAGTAGTACTGTGTAAATGGTAACTAGTTATGTGTGTTTGTAGTACTGTGCAAATGGTAACTAGTTATGTGTGTTTCTTTGTACACAGCTGGAATGGCTTACGGGTGGTGAATGTTTGGCTGGAATGCATGAGGTTGTGGTAACTAAGAGAACATTGGATGCTATAGCTTTAGCGAAAGAGCAAAATAGAAGCTTGTGGCGGGTTTCTTCAACGGTAAGTATTATCAGTTCAAGTACTAGATTATTTCGTTACAGCAGCTTGATCATAAGATGTCTCACTGATGAGTTGTCGGCTAACCCATTTTCTGTTTGTGTAAATAGCTGTTTGCACATATTGCTTCAGATGCAATTCTGAAGCCGTTGGGACACTTTGCCGAAACACCCAATGCGCATTCCTATCCTCCAATTTGCGCTGGGGATTATGTTGAGCAAGAGCTTTCAGTTATTAACCTGAAAGGAAAGGATTGATTGTAGATTTGGTCTTGTTGTCGAGCAGTCGACAAATAATCTTATGACTGACAGATGATCAATTAGAATGCAAATTTATGGCAATTTATGACTATGTTCCTTCAACCCTTTTACTGTCGATGCAAATTATGTTCGTTCAACCCTTTTACTGTCGTGCAAATTATGTTCGTTCAACCCTCTTGTATACCACACTAATATTACTTTTAAGGGAAAAGCAGCTATGGATTGCAAATGAATTCTCAGTGAAATATTTCCTGCTGCCCATGAAAAGAATCTAAAATCTGTTATTCTTGTCCTAATGCAATCTGTAGCGCCTAAAGTACAGCTACAACATCAGATATTTTCATCGACCAAAATTACATGTCATAATATAGTCTGTTCTCTTCTCGAAAAAAAAAAAATCTGCTCGTGGGAACTCTGCATACGTATGTACAGCGATCCACTCGTAGATCTGCATAGTCTGTGGCGTGCATCAGACCCAATTGTTGGGCAGCGAGAAATTGTGAAACCTGAATGATGCGTCCCCTGCGGTGTCCCTCCCCTGCATGATCCCAGCCTCTGCTTCCGTCGGCGCCGGCGGCTCGACGCACGCAAACGAGTTTTGCCGCGGCAACTCGGCGTACGCGGGGATGACCTGTGGTGCTGGGCTGGGGCGGCGCACCGGGCGAGCCGGTGTGTCGGAATTGCCGTCCCACATGAGCACGTGGAGCAGGATCGGTCGCAGCGCGTGCCGGTGCAGGGACAGCTTCTGGCTGAGGGACACGGTGTCGAAGCACCGGATGGCGCCGGACGACGACACCATCCAAGGCAGGACCTTGTGGCAGGACACCCTCGAGACGATCAGCAGCTTGGACGCGCGCTTCGCCTCCAGGTACAGGTCGCGGAGCCCTGACCGCGTCGATGGCGCCGGGTGCTCGTCGTCGTTCTCCGTGACAGACGAGATGTAGATGAAACCCTGCTCACAGTCACAAGTGATTTTTTGAGTTAGGACGTCCAAAAAAAAAAAAAACACGCAGTGCAGAGGACAGAATGTAGCGACGGAGACGTGTTCACTTACCTCTTCAGTGCGGCTGATGGCGAAGCCGAGCTTGACGTCATCCTCTTCGAGGGTAATCTCCACTGGCATCTCCCCGGCGGCAGCGGTGTACCAGACGCGCACCGCCTTCACCACACCGATGTCGACGCCGTGGTAATCCTCGAACCCGTAAAGGCTGGCGTTGGCGAGGTTCGGGAGGTCAGCCAGTGACCCCGCGCTGACAGTTGAGGAGGCCGTCTCCCCGGAGATCTGCAGCACGAACGCCAGATCGTCAGAAAAGGCACGCGTCGCTCAGCAGAGAATTGTTGCTAAAATATTTATTGAGCATTTCGACCTTGGTGAGGAGAGCCTCCGTCTGGACGTTCAAGAACGTGATGGGGACCCCGGACGTCTGCGACGAGAGGAGCCAGGCGTTGGCGCGAGCCAGGGTGTCCTCGACGGTGTTGTAGCGGAAGCCGGCGCGGTCGAGCGCCGTGGGCAGCACGAGCATGGAGAGGAAGCTGCTCGAGTTGGGGATTGGAAGATACTCCCTCATCTTCTTCTCCCACGGGTAGGACACGTAGCCGTCCTGCAGCTGCGCCTTGCTCAACGCGCACACCACCCTCGAGCTCCTAGATCCTGAAGAATGCACCAGGGCCAGTGACCGACGTCATGGCATTAGAAATGGAGAAAAAAGAATCTCGATCAGAGAAAAATGGACGATAATGGTCCTCCATATCTGCAATTGTGTAGGAGTATGACTTTTGCAGGCTTGATGTAATTAAGAACGAAAGCTAATGATCAGGATGATAAAAAGTCAACTGAGTGATCCCCTGACTGAATCAGGAATCTGAGAAAAAATTTAAATCGGATGAATATTCAGTATCAGCAAGTGGTCGCAGTGCATGAATGAATCTAAATGCTGATTCCGTCTAACGTGCACCGCCGTGTCTGCTGGAAGTATGGATCTTGACTTGAGCTAAACTACAGCAAGTCGATGATTTTATTTTACTTGGACGCACCATTTCCAGGTTTAATTTTGTTTCCACGCATCTTACGATCGGGCTTGATGTTATGCCGTTGGGCTGCTGTCTAACTGAATCATTATGCCAACGCCTGCAACTCAATCAGCAACAAGCTTGCACAAAAGGCAGTAAGACGTAGAACGACCTGTTCAATATCTTGTAAATATTCCAAGGAATAGTTTGACTACGGAGGATTGCTCGTATGCTCCAGAAACTTCGTAACAAACTAGTCGTGCCCAATGGAACAAGGCTTCCAAGAACAATTCTGGCTACAACTTCTGCAATCCCTCATGGCCTATCCCATCAAATCTCGGATATTCTTAACATATCCCGGACTAGGATGGTTGGATCATCTATTTAATTTCATAAAACTGACCATTTCTGACTGTCTTAACCCGCAATCTCTGGTATGATCCAAGCATATGCCTAAACATGCTAGCTTCGTGACAAAAATCAACACTGTGAGCACGCTAAACTTTAACTGAGAAGGGAGGAAACGATAAATCACACGCGGCACACGCCCCTGTCAAGTGTCAAGCTCATCAACTTGCAGAGGGCACAAGTGTACCTCTCTCCTTTTTTCTATGCAGTCCAACCCGTGTAGCGAAAACCCAGTCGCGGACTTTTACTTTTCCTTACCACGGGTAATGAAACTGAATCAAATTGGTGTACGGACTTCAAAGTGGATCGAAATACGGTGAATTTTTTTCTGCGTGAACGTCGACGAGCTTGTATGGTGGTTTGGTACTGGTAGAAGGATGATACTGGTGGCAAGTATCGTTGTTACCTCGGATGGCGATGCACTCGCTCTCCATGCGATCGACGAACCCGACGGCGTAGTTGGGGTCGCGGATGGAGCGGAGCACGTACTGGCGGCTGCGGCCGATCCCGCCGCCGCCGACGGACTCCTGCGGCACGATGCAAGCTTGCATCCTGGCCGCGGTGGCGACCTGCAGCTCCCCGCCGCCACCATCAACCAGCTGCTGCCCCTGCGCAGGGCGGCGGACGCACACCTCGACGGAAGTTTCGTTGCGCTTGTACGCGGCGTGCAGCAGCTTCTGCAGCGCGGCGCGGCCGCCCTTGAAGGGCGCTGCGTGCGCGGCGGGCCCGCCCCGGCTGCCGACCCCGATGAGCAGCTCCTCCACCACGTCCCCCGTCTGCACCGTCTCGCTGCTTCCCAACCCCCACTCGTCCGCCCGCGACCCGCCCGCCACGCACTCGATCGCAACCACCACGCCCGGCCTCCGCCCGCTCTCCATCGGCACACAAGGCAACGCCGAGTCCCCCTTCTCCTCCTCGCGAGCGAGCGTGGCCTTGCGCGGTTGCGCCCGTCTACACGGGAGCGCGAGGGGATCTAGCTCGCGCTGTTGACTTGCTCCCGGGCGCGGGCGCTGTCACGCTGCCCTCACCAACGCAACACGACTCCGAGGCTCCGAGCAGCAGCAGGAGACACGCAGATTCCTCGGGACCTTTTGAGCCGGCGGAGAAGGTTGAAATAGGCGACGATTATTAGGAGGGTGCAAATGGCAACGTGCGAGCCGGATTGACCGACCGGGAGGGGATGGCGCGGCGCGGCGCGTCACGCTGGACAACCGCTGAGGCGCTGACGGTGTGAATCTGCGCCGCCCGTGCCCAAACAAGTGGCTCACAGTATCGGTGGGACCGTCGGGGACGTTTTGGATGGGCTTTGAAATTCGTCGATCTGACGAACTCACACACTCGATTTTGAATCTGTATATTCGAATTTATTTTTAGCGTTAGAACATAATTTAACCTGAGAAACCCATCTAGAAAATGAACACAAATAGATTCGAACGCAATGGGCAGCTTCCGTTGAGCTTCCTTTGGTTGTCTCCCGCCCCTGCTGAAAGAAACTGAAACGAGTACATCCAATTTGTCTCCAAGTGGAGAGTCGCAATGTCTCTGTGCCGTTTTCATAAGGAGAATTCAACGAACCCCTTTGGTCAAGGCTTCTTAGATCACGACTCACGAGGCACCATGGGTCCCATGGGTACGGCCAGCAATTCTAGTTTCCTGAATGGTGACGAATCTTAATGCAGTACTTATCCATTTTAAAATATAAATATTTTTAAGTTTAATTAAAATTAAAATTTTATCACTTTGACTATTAATAATAAATAATTAATAATAATTTATAATATAAAAATTATATTTTTAAATTCATTGTAAAATAAGCTTTCATAAAAATATTTTTTTATATTAAAAATTATGTAATTTTTTAGATATTAATAGTAAAAGTTAAAAAAATTTGACTTTAATTTAAACTTAAAAATATTTATATTTTGAAACAGGGTATTATTGTTTTTTACGTCGACCAGTTCGTGACATCACTTGCGAATAAATTTCCCGGCTGCTAGCTAGGTGCATGCTTCATTCCGTGTCCACTGGTGAACAAAATAGAAATAATTGGATCTAGCTTGCGCTGCTACTCATCAGTGGCGCGATATAAAATAATCGAAGTGTACGTATACTATCGTATGAATGCGTTAGAAGTCTCGTGCCATGAAAATGACGTAAAACAGTTCTATATTAATTCCTCGTTGACCATCTCTTCTCTCTCGCGAGTGATTATTGCCAAAAAATATATTTCTCTTGCGCAATTACAGATCAAATTTCAATTCGCGGACGGTCAATAATGGTGATGTACTGATGTCTAGAGCTGAAGCACAAGACAATTGCGTGGAAACTTGTCGGGAGAAAAGACAGTATTATCTTCTTGAAGGTGAACGATAGAACAGCCATCTATTCTACATGGACCACAGAGTATGTTGAGACGGTGACATGCTTACTTGACCGACTGCGCGCCTGAGCTGGGCGGGTTCGTGGAGAAGGGGGTTCAGATGGCTGTCTACAACTATGCCGTAACATTCAAATGCCTTATTCGTAAATGCACCATCGTATTGCGCAATGCAATACATTTTGTCACAGTGTTACAGTTTGGCTTACTGCTGTCGGTGTCGCAAGACTGGAATAGTTATTGCTAAAATCGTGTGATTTTGATTTTAAAACCGAAAATCATGAAGTATAGCTTGTATTATAACGGTCGGTCAGCAATTAATCTGTAGCACCATCGTATTTGTAACAACTCATATTTCTTGAAATCAAAGAAATTCAATTTAATGATTAAAATTTAAAAAATTTAAAGAACCAAAGTCAAGAATTCAAATTTGAACTATTTAACAAAAAAAAATAGAGTGAGCATTCAAACATTTCAAAAGAGAGTTGTAAAAAAATAAATTCTTATTCTAACTTTAAATCTAAAGATTCAAAGTACCAAATTAATACACTCCTTTAATCATCTACCTGATTTAAGAATTTTATTGAATAAAATATGTTTTGAATTCGGAGATGAGCTCAAAAGGAAAGTTGTTCATCATAAAATTTTCTTCGATCCTAAAAAATTTTAAATTCATCGGAACCAGGAACTTCGGGTTTTGCTGCAAAAACAGAGAGCCGTCTGGGAATTTTGGGGAGAATCAGGATTTGGAAAGATTTACGGCCCCGTCTGTCAGCCGCCCAGTGCTCCTTCTTCCACCCAGACACGGATAGCACGAGCTCCTTCTCTCTCACACAGCCAACTTCACCCCCGTCTTGGAGGACATGCAGGGGTGCCACGCCCCCGAGCGCTGATGCGCTGGCAACTTGCGATTTTAAGTCGAACCCACGCCTCCCTCTCTCTTCCTCCCTCGTTCTTCTCTCTCCCTCATTTGCATCTGCCGGCCACCATGGCTGAGACAAGGTTGAGCTCTCTCCACCCAGCCCTCTCGGACCTGAGTTCTTTGCAATAATTGTGCGTCTCCACGCTTCCTAGCTCCTCCAAGAACCATTCTTCCATCCCCGCAACGAGCAGTTCGAATTTTGAAATTTCCTCAGAATCGAGTTTCAAGACCACCGGCCGTTCTTCGGAGAAATCCGGCGGGCTCCGGTGATTTTTCTTCAATTCCTCGGGTCCAAGGCTGCTCAGGGACTTGAGGATTACATCTACACCCTTTTTCCCTTGATTCGATTGATGTTTTTGCCGCAGCTCAAGTCGCTGTTGCTGCTGTTCTTCGGGAACCCGTCTCCCTCAACAACGGCGACCCATCCCCGGTTCCATTCAACGCCGACAGCGATCGTGCCGCTAATCTAGAGGTCTCACTGAAGCTTTAGGAAAAGAATCCATCGAATTTAGTCAACAAGACCGCTGCGACGCCTCCGAACCTGCGCCACCGTCGCCCCTCGACTCCGGCCTTGTTTCCGGTGAGCCTCTCACCTAGGTGACCTCACCACCGAGCTCCTCTCAGCGCGTCTATCATTTCAGTGTAAGCAACCGTCGAGTTGTCCGCTGGAAGCCAACTCCGGCGAGCCCGCCAGCCGCCGGCCACCATGGCTGCAGCAGGAGGTCGCTAGGATCCTTTGTGACCACAGGACGATCTCGTGTGGCTAGCCCTGTGGTCTGCTGTGTGTCTGGTTTTTCTTTTTCTTATTCAGAATTGCGCTGTTAAATTTAAAAGTCCATATCAATTAAAATGTTAATCCTATAAATATGAAATCAACTTTGTTAGGACCCAAAAATCACGAACCTTGTATTGAACCTATCAAACACCAATATTTAATTATTTAAATAATAATTAATGGCTGATAATTGCATTTGCATGTTTAATTCATAATAAATTTTTTATGCATAATTACTTAGTTATCATTTGCATGCTTGTTACTTACATGATTACAGAACATTATAAAAATGTTTTAGGTCCATATCACTAATAACTATTTTATAATTGAATTATTTCTAATTTTTAGTAATTAATTCATAATAATTAGATAGCTGTCAATAATTAACCAAATTTTGTCATAAATTATCTTTACTGAACCTTGACCCCATTGAAATTGATTAAGGTCCAGTAACATTGCTAAATATTGCTAAATTAGTTTCTTTCTTCAAATTAAGTTTATTGCTTTAGTAATTAACTAATACACCTACATTAGATTTTGCTAAATTACTTAAGGTAGTTATAGTTAATGTTTCAACTCTACTGTTGTTTAGATCTATTAAATTGAATTGAATTTATTTATTTATACAATTTTAAAGTAATTAACTAATGAAATTAAATAGCAACTCTAACTAATAAAAGAAGGTTATACATGAAGTGATCAATCAATAACTCGGAACTACAAACCACTATAATTTTTACATACGTCATTCGAGTAATAATATTTATAACTTAATTCACTGCATATCTCTTATTGCATTGCATGACATGTTTTTTCATACTAGCGTTTATTTTTTTTTTAGTGAATAACGCTTCAGAGAGTGATGTGAGAGATGGAAAAAAGAGAGCTGTTGTGCTTGATTGCTGTGAAACACCTGCAAACTCAAGGCAAGCACATTGCATCTTGAACCTTATTTTGGATCAATTGTTATAATTGTTAATATTGACTTGTTTTAGTTATGGTTATTTCTTGCATTAGATCGGGTATTAGCGGTATATGTGGGTTAAATCGTAATTGTTGTATTATCTATTCTTTGATTATTTGCTCTACCTCGTCCTTAAATGTTCTTGTCCAAGGTGAGAGTTTTTCATTTTATGATGTGTCTTGCTTAGCTATGCTTAGAGCAGTAGAAGTAGAATCAGTGAAAGGTCATCACTGTTTCGCGAGTATAGGATCTTTATAGTACATGGTTACTCATATGGTTGGGTTAAACTTGAGAATGAATAAATTTGAGACCGGACGGGGGTGATATATAGGATGGATTAGAAAGACCAAGCCTAAACGGTGGTAGCCCCATCTGTGTCGATTAAGGACCGACCGTTATTAATGTTGACCTAAGCACTTTTTGTTCATATTACATGTCGAATATAATGGTAAAACAAATTGAATATCTCATTTACATATCAGTGTTTGGCTTATAACGACATGTCTTGACTGACACGCATGAGTGACCAGTGAGCTCCCACAAGACACGAGACCGATCCTCCCTGATTTGTCGATTGTCCAACTGCTTGAGAATGTGTGAGAGAAATGTTGACATAAATGCTCTCTTATATAACTTTAGCGGGTTATATGAACTGAATGACCCTCAAGTCGTGTAGGTACAGTTAGACTCTTCTGCAAGGTGTATAATCAATTCGAATCGCCGCGGTCCCGATCATGATCAAGCTTAGTGTCTATTATTGTTCATCGTAGTTAACAACTTTACCTAATTAATCACCTATGGAAAAGGTTGTGAACTAGTACGAAGTTGATGTATTGTGGATATATATCAGTATTGTGGTTTACTTGTTATCTTGGGATATTTACGGATATGAGTTATGTAGGTGTCTCGTACCTGTTAGGTTATTTTTATATTATGCTTGCTAGTATGTTACTTTACTTTAATCATCGCTTTATGCAAAAGTTTTAACCCATGGTCTTATCTTTGTTATTTAACCCTATGCATTATCTTTGAAGTCGGGATTAGTCCACGGATAAGTCTTGCTGATTACTTTTGTACTCACGTTTGTCTTATTGGAGTTTTGTAGGCACTGTTAATGATTGCCTCTTTCTAGCGTGGTGATGGTATTCGTAGGCTGAGCACAACCTTTTTTTTTAGTTTGTTTTGAAAAAAAAAAGTTTTCGCTGTGTGCGTCATTGACTATTCTCGTTACAACCTAAATTAATTTGGCCTTTGTTGAACTATGGTTTTAGAAAGTTTGAAAGTTGAATGCTATGACCATATTCCTCACATTCATGTAAGTTTGTTATATCCTTCTTCACTTATGAATTGTAATTACTTCTATAATTGTTTTTAAAGTATGTATATCTTTTTGTAATATATGCAATGTTAGGTTGCTGATATGCTATTGTTTTGGGCGATGTTTGTGAAGCATATCGGAGACTACCGGGTTGGTTTCTTGTTAGTTGAATTTTGAGCTTGTATGTCGCTTATGGATGCAAATTAATTTGACTAATTGGAACTGAATTGGACGGTTCTCACAACACGGCCCTCTTAATTCAAATTTTGTAATCAGTTCACTCAAGTTGCTACCTTCCATAGCAATTTAACTGCATATTTTCCCCTCTTAAATTCAAATTTCGGAATCAGACCTCAAGAAGAGTGGTTCCATTGCCTACCTTCCTTGGGAACAGAGATATTTGGGAGTGAGAATAATTTCCTAAAGTTGTGCTTAACAAATGTTCCCCGCTATCCTTGTCACGAAAGTCTACGAAGGGAATGCCTGAGTTCTAAGACATAAGCTTTCAGGAGCCAAGCCACAATGAGATCTCTATTCATGTTTAGCAGATACTGAAATCTGGAATGCGCCGAATCATGCCATAAGGAAAGCTTTTGTTGAGCCAAGCCGCTGACACTGGCGAAGTAACTGATGTTTGGAGACAGAGCGAAGCAAGCATAAAAATAGAGATTATGTGAACATAGAAAGGTTTGTTGCATGCCATGTAGATATCCCAACTTGATAGACAAGTCCAAATTTCAAGCGCTTCAAAGAAACACAAGCAGAGTCTCGAACCTTCTACTACATAAATCAGACATTAAGGGCTAAGAAGCTGAAACCCCAGAGAGCTTAATCCTCATCCTCCACAACCTTGGTTCCCAAACCTTTGAGACCTTCTGGGGGGCGATTTCGGTCCTCCTTGGCATCTTCCTCGTCGTTTCTCTTGCGGGTAACGCTGCAAGCGGGGCGGATTGCGGCTGCCCGCCCCGCGTCCCGTAATAGCCGCAATCTCGTCTGCGGTGATACGCGGCTGTCCGTACGACGCCGCAAAAAACTGTCGGGTGCATGCGGCGCCCGCATGGTCGCAACTAGCCGCTAACTAAAGTAGAACCA
The DNA here is from genome assembly GCA_001602315.1 of Zoysia pacifica. NCBI lineage: Eukaryota > Viridiplantae > Streptophyta > Magnoliopsida > Poales > Poaceae > Zoysia > Zoysia pacifica. The sequence continues at coordinate 15,931 of BCLH01001357.1, forward strand.
ACAGAGGACAATGCTTGCGCCGCGGGTTGGCGCACCGGCGGTGGCCTCGACGGTGACCCGTCGTTGCCGGCGCTCGCGATCGAGGACTCCGGGTGGGTCACCATCGCCTACGTGCTTCTGAAAGCGCTGGCGAGGTTCCATCACGGCTGCTCCACCTGATCACCGGATCGAAGTGGAATGTGCTTGGAAGATAATGGGCTTGGACACCTTGAGGATGGATACGGTTTCTCTCTCCCAGAAGTGTCAAAGCACAAGCATCCTGACCAAAACGAGCATCTTGGTCATGGAGCTTCCCGACGGAGACCAGCAAAGAAATCGCTTACATTGAATTTCCGAGGAGGAACATGCTCATAGCTCTGAAATTCTTTCTGCTTCAAGCACAAGGAAAGCACGCACACAACTTGTTCGGCCTTTTGCCCGACCGACCTGGACCGAACCATTGGCAGCACTGCTGCAGGCATATGGCGTGGGTAGACCCAGCGGCTTTACGGCCAGACCAGCGCCGCTTGCAGGCCTACTATCGTCGTCGAGCTCTCTCGCCAGACTGATTCTTCAAGCAACAAGGACATGGAGAGCAGAAGCTGAGTCCCTGATTGATTAGTTCGCTGGTTGCTTGCAACTTGCTTGTTAGTAACATGGTGTGCGTGATGCTTAGCGGGTCGCCTGTTCACATGCTCAGGCACGGTACAACGCCGGCACTGCTCGGTTGTCCTGCCATTCAAGACGCAATAGACGTCTGAGCTCTGCCACCCTTTGGATTACAGCTCCCCGTCGCCCTTGAATCGTGCGGACGTTGCGGCGCCGCTGGGACTCACGGGATGGCTGCTTCGTCCCGCTTTGGTTAAACGGGCGGAAATGCGGTGGTTAAGTGGGTTATGACGTGGTTAAACCCAGCGGCTTAACGGTCAAACCTGCGCCGCTGGCAAGCCTACTTGCGGGCAATTCTGACACGAACTCGCCTTGGTACACTTCGGATACCACTGCTCCAGATGTGCTTGTTGAGTTTTACGTCAACCCGGATATCAGTTGTGCCCATAGCCTTCTGAGCGAACTTCCTGATCTCCTTGATGGCCTTTGGTGCCTTCTTCTTGAAGGTGCTGTGTAAAATAGTTGATTGATTAGCGAAGCTAATTTCAGCAAGGAGAGTAAATCGGAAAATATATGACGATTCAAAAGCATCACGTTCCTCAAAATATCACCAGTTTGAAGGTTTGTATGTCGTATGTTGCACCCAAATGGAACACATATCAACATATTAAAAGCGAATGTGCAAAGTGGGCGCTAAAATAGTTCCACAAACAATAGAAGAATCAAGTCTATGGAACAAGCTATATTCCATTAATGTCATACAAAAGGAAAGGAAAACTAAAAAGGCCCTTAGCAGGCGAGGTCCAATCAAAATTTAAAAAACCAATGAAAAACTACCTATTTTTATGGTTTTAGTTAAAATCCGATTCTATCGAACCATCGATTTTCAATTTAAAAAAATTCAAAAAATACGGAAATTCGAAACTGAGACCGGGAAACCAAGGGATATCACTCAAACCCATTTAGTTTTAAATTAAAAAAGGTAAACTAGAAAAATTAATTGGTACAACAAAAAAATCATACGATAAACTGGTAAAATCGAGCAAATTTCACTTGAAAATCTGATTTTTATAATTTATGAGATTTTTATAATTTGCTGTAGTGATTTTTTTAATTTTCGTGAAAATCGGCTAAACCCGTGCCGGATCGAGCGAACCTTTCGATACGATCAGATCAAGGAGGTGCGAAGCAAGAGTTGGATCAGGCACGTAGCTGCACAGTTTTGGAAACCGGTGGTTTTCGCTATGGTCAAAAACCGTCGGTTAGTCGATAAAACTAATCAAATAGCTGATTTTGTTATGGTGCTAAATTCAGTTTTTTTATCAAAAATCAAATCTAATTTTATATTAAATCAAACCAGTTTAGTCTGCAAAACCTGCCTAGCTGTCAAAGCGTATCACAGGAAACGCTTCCACGCCCCCAGACCCCAGCCCCAACTCCTCCTCGACCGCGCCCTCGGACCCTGGCCCCGGCGCCCCCTCTGAGAAGGAGTCTCTCGAATCGATGCGGCACCAGGAGATCGAGGGCCCCACGGTGGAGCGCGACACGTCGCCGCTGGCCGACGAGACGCGGCGGGAGCTCGACACGCTCCGCCGCACCGTGCAGCGGTTCAGCGGCTCGCTCGCGGTCCTCGGAGGGGCGCATATCGCCGCTGGCGCGTGGATCGCCAACGGAGCCCCACCCGTCGGGGTGGAGTCTGCCGCGGCGGTGCAGGGCGTGGTGGCGTTCGCGTTCCCCTTCACGGCCGCCCTGGTGCTGCGCCGCGCCATCAAGCCCATCGCCTTCTTCCAGAAGATGGAGGCGAACGCGTGGCTGCAGGTGCTCACACTGTGCCTACAGGTTACGAAGAATGTTAACCTCATGCTGCTCCGGACTCGGGTGGTAGCTATCGCTTGTGCACTTGGTGTTTCGGTTGGGTCAGTAGCTGTGATCTTGATGCGGTAAGCGTAAGCTAGGATCTCTGCGGAACAAATGATTGTTATCAGTAATTGAGGAATAACAATTCACTAGTGTTAGGCAAGTCGACTTCAAATTCTGCAATTTTATTGCCTTGTCACAAAATGTCCTTAATTTTGTGTATATGTATATTCACTGTGCATGGGACCAAAGAAATCATTTTGTGATTCTTTGAGCTACTACGATGGTATTTCTCTTTTGTTCGATAGACCATATTAAAGAAGTTGCCATCTAAAATTTTGGATGAACCAACTTCATACGAATAGCCTGCTAGTACGTAGCAATACTGCCTTTCAATTGTAGTTCCATTTTTATAGCCTAACCTCTCATTTCTGATCTGCATTTTGGCAATCTCTTATTTGGCAAATTTATTCATGTGGTCACCTTATGCTGAGCAACTATTGCTAGTCTTGTGATCAGTTGATTTTTTTTATGAAAATGTCAACAAAGTGAGAAATATGTGTGTCAAATATAAGCGATGGTGGTCAACTGGAGTTAGATCTACGCATTTTTGCGAGGAGCACCTTCCATGTAAAAATATTGTTGTTAACAAATAGTAACACTAAGAAGTATGTTGTGTGTTTAGTATTTTTTTTAGGGTAACTTATTATGGATATACCATCTTTATAAGCATGGAGTATATGAGTTTCTGCTGGTGATTGTAGATACATTGAATTTAAAATCCATGTATGTTATATTAATTATATATAGTACGTTGTGCCTCATGGGATCTCTTTTCCCCCTCGTAAATCTCCAGTTACTTGTGCAATGATTTCAGTTGCAGTCGGATCATGATTAGACCTTGGAGCACGAGTGGCCCCTTGGATGGTGAATATAACGGTTCGTAGAAATTTCAGTAGATGTTATAGAAGATATATAAATGCTCTTAGTTCTATTGAAAATACGGATATTTTGCCTGTAAAGGTTTCAATAGAACCTGTGAATCTGTGTTATTTTTGCAGCTACACTGTGTATTGCTTGTCACCTTCCTTTTGGATAACATAGATTCACCGGCAGTATTCTCCACTACCAATATGCAGGTCTTATCTGCCAGTTAAATTATCGCTTATCCAAGCAAGTGGATAAGTGCCATCAATTATTGGTGCTCTTTGCCATAATATAAATAGGCATCTGTGAAGAGTATGCACATCAATTTCTTTCAGCCTCAGAGTCACATTAAGTTCACTCTTCACTCTTTGAAAACAGTAGTCCTGAACAATCAGCACCACATGTAGTTCTTCCCCTGTTTTTTGCTACTTGAGCATAGATCAAGGACTGCTATCAGATCTTCTAAAGGATGCAAAAACTTCTACATTCTTGTTCTTCCACAAGGATGGGGAAATCCTTATGTTATTGTTTATATATTCTTGACCTTGCAAGGCCAGGGTTTATCTGAGTATCAGGGTGTGGTGACTTATCCCTGAGGTGTCAGGCTCCCAAGATGAGTATCTGCATTTCCCAGCTTAATATCTGGTCCGGATGTTTGCCAGTATGTTGTGCGTCTTGAGTAATCTACCCTTTCCGTTTGTGTGTGTGGGTCTTGGGTGAGTCTATAGGTTTGTTTCCAGCTGGTTCAATCCTGAGTATGTGCTTCAAAATAACATGTAGTACCATTTGCTTCTGAATCTGGTTCATGTTTCTCTGAACTAGATGCCTAGAAATCACATGATGCCATGCTCAACCACGTGCTGCTGCACCAGCACTTGGGAACAACCACAGAAAAAAAAATGTTGTTGCCACCTGGGGTTGCAGGATTGCAGCCTTTCATGCGTTTTTGTGGGAACCCACTTTTGTTAAGTGGAACCTTTCTGTTACGTGCAACCTGCAGAGTAAGATATTTCTGCTTGTCTTTTGGCGATAGAGCATCTCGTCTTTTCTTTTCCACAGTTTTTGCAGTTGTTGGATCTAATTTTGCGTTGCCCCTTCATGTCTGTAGAATGTATAAATCTTTTCAGTTTTCTATTCTAGTTACTCCGTAGAGCACTAATGTATTATGGGATATTAGCATCAATTCTCTGTAGAACCGAGCCACTTGTACACCATGAAGGAGCTGGGAATCTGGGATCAGTTGGGATCCCTTGGTCTGCATAAGAAACCATACTAGTGCAGTATGGTTCTTGGGGCTAAACAATTAACCTGATACATACGTATGTGCTTGGAGTGGGTGGGTTAATTACGGTCGATGTTCACTTAGGTCCTATTGTGTTATCCTTTATCCCTTAGGTCCTATTGTGTTATCCTTTATCCCTTAGCACCTTATTAGAGGTTGTGAAGTGAATTATTTATTTTGATTACTAAAAATAAACTTAGCACCAGTAGCAAATCTTAGCATTGGTGCCATGCATTTTAGCCTTAACAATATGTTAGCATCTGCCAACTGATGCACATGCTCTCAATAAAATTATTTTTTCCCGCGTAATGTTGATTGAATGTATATATTCCCTCCTTGTCATATTATTTGACATTCTAGCATTCTCTTTTTTTTTTTCCTAAATTACCAATTGATGTCGCTTTTCAACATGTTTCATCTCAAATTCTCAGTACGACTTTATCCCTCATCCTCATTTTTATGCAATCCATTTTTTTCCTCCTCAGTTCATGTGCACACGCCCACAACATTGGGACAGGAAATTCGTCAGTTACAAAGAGGCCTTCGTAACCACGGAGTAACTTCTTGCGTTGCGAAAGGAAAATTCGGGAACGAGGATCGATGGCGTTTCGCACGGATCTGATACAGTACGTCCCAGACAAATAACATGATGCCATTAACTAGCTCGATCGGAACCATCAAGAGAATATTCGTGTAAATCATTATACGCGACGATTAAACTAAATTGAATTGATTCAAACAAATGGCAAACAGTGATACAATATCGATCCCTCTCTCAAGGGAGCACCAAATTAAGACGCGCCGCATTAAGCTGGCGCATCAGTGACATCGATTCGTTAAATTAGGAGAAGAAAAAAAAAACTGAAAGCAAAAGTATATCAAATCAAAACACACGCGTGCACCGGAATGCGGGCGCGTGTTCATATTATCGTAGCCGTGTCACCCCGCCTTTCTTTCTTGCTCCTCTCGGGGCGTCCGGCGCCCTTAATGCAGGACGTAGCCGAAGAACGAGGCCACGGCAGCCCCGAGCGCGATGCCAACGGCAGGCGCGACGGCGGCGGACCCGCTGGTGGGAGCCGGGGCCGGAGCATCCGCGGCGAGCGCCACGGTGGCCGAGGCGGCGACGAGGACGGCGCAGGCGATCTTCTTCATCTCCATCTCTTTGTAAAAATGCGGTGGACGAAGGAACGGAGAGAGGAAGAAGGGCTGGCGCGGCGAGCGAGCTGGCTGCGGCGTTCCTGGCTAGCTGGCTCTTGGCGCGTCCCTTCGTTCCTCGGTGCTTTGCCTGGGGGAACGGAGGGGGCGCGGGGCCGGGAATTTATAGCGCGATGGGCTCACTAGTCTAGGGGTCGAGCCGTCGGGGACGACTGGGTGGGTGGGCCGCCATGTGGCGGCGCCCCGCTACGTGCCTGCATAGTGCATGTGCATGCGAAACGGCCCGGCGAGCGGCCGCGCGGGGATCTCTCGAGGATGGAAGGGACGAACGGGTCGTGCGCTGTGGTTCGTTGCGTTTGATCATTGAACAGGTCCTTGTTGCTGGCGGGGCGCGCACGTTGCGCTAAGCCCTGGAGAGTTTGGTATGGGACTTAGCGGTGGTGCGTGCCATTTCGTCAGGTCAGTTTCAAGTTCTCTCACCATGATATCAAATGCCTGTTCATGGCCGCGAAACAGAGGAAAAACTTGACATTTTGTAAAATCTTTTTTGCGGCGAGATGAATGGATTGATAAAAAAAGCGATGATCGATGGTAGTAAAAAAAAATGTCGGTCTACGGAAGAACAAGTATCCTGCCAGCTGCTCAACGGAAAGGAACTTGTGCCGTGCAAATTTTCTAATACGATGCAGGGTGCCGACCGGACATATAAAACTCGTCGGTCCATTTCGATCATGTCGTCACTTTGAATTTTTTTCGAACGATATGTTCCTCTTTACAATCTATTCCTATAATGGTTTAAACCTTCGTTACAAAATATAAATATTTTTAGATTTAATCAAAATAAAACTTTTATCAACTTAATAATGTATAATTAATAATATTTTTAATTCATTATAAAATAAAATTTTATAAAAATATATTTTTACATTAAAAATTATGTAATTTGTTAGATATTATTAGTAAAAGTTAAAAAAGTTTGACCTTATGTAAGCTTACAAATACAGAGTTAGTACTAAACACCATGTGTTAGGCTGGCCGAAAGATATCGTCGACGGCGTGCTTCAACTTGCAGATATGATTGGGAGGAAGCTTGTTGGAGTTGGGTACGGAGTACTTCGGTTGTCCAGCTCACGCACAAAGCAGGCCAGACAGTTCAACCCACCATGGCGCCGCCCGTCACGGGCTCCCTCATGTCATGGGACCCATAACCAGCTCGCCAACTCGTCAAGCAACAAGGGACGGGGTCCAAATAAGGTCCCACGCATCAGGTTCTCTCTTCTCACCGATGACCCCAGCGCCTCTACTCGCGATTCGTCCAAGTCGGGAACACGTGGTTGGAAGACCTTTGCAAAGTCTGTTATCGAATCCCGGCTTGCTTCAGGATTCCAGCTGTTATGACAACGCATGTTCGACGAAGCCGCTGATCAGCGCGCTGATTATTCTCAACTCGAATTCCGCAGTGATCATCGGTTCAAACTCTGAAAACCCCACTCCAGCTATGCTAGCTAACATTTCCAAACAAGCCACTGCTATGCAGCCAAAATCGCCAAACTGTCTGGCTATGAGATTGGTTGGCTAATAGCTCATCGATCAGATGCCAAGGCATCTGTCCGCTACAGATGATTGTACAACCGGATGGTTGTTGCGAGCTTCAGTCAATAGGTGACCACCTAATGATTTGCCAGATGAATTGTTTGTTAATGTACAGCTGGCAGAGAAATTGTTCATTCATAAAACCAGCCACAGCGTGGCAATTAATGCTTGAAACATCAAAATAGAGCATCCAAGCACCGGTGCTTGTTTTTTTCTTAGCCACAATGGAAGCACCCATGTATGAGAATTTTTTTTACTATTTTTTTCCCTCTATAGTCATGCTAGCACCCGGTGCTTTTTGTTTCATCGATGCTTCCATTTCTACTTCAAAAACCAACTTTTGCAATAGAAGGCACCGGTGCTTGGATGAAGTGCTTGCTCCATCCACCTCATCCAAGCACCAGTTAAAAAGCAACATTGTGGATGGTCTAATCAGATAAAATAGAGGTTACAATAGTCAGTAATCTCAACTGTCCAAGTTGTTCAAGGTCAAGAAATTCGTCCATTCAGAATAAACGTTTCAACTCCTGTTTGCCGGCAGCGGCAGGATCATAGCATGTCCAACGAACGTTCCATCGACAGCTCGGACAGAGCGGAATCCAAATGTTCTGTTCGGCCTAACTCGGTGTGAACAGGAACCAATAATCAGACCCCAGAACACAACATCATTGCCTAAACTCGAGCGACGGCGACGTCCCATCGCGCTACGATATTCGGGGTATCACGGCCGCAACGCAAAGATGATTGGGGGCAGCCAGCCGGGCGGCACCGCTTGTTGTAGCTGAGTAGGAGAGACGGGCGCCGGTTTTTGCTCGGTATTGGTAATTTTGGTATGGCTCAGTCTTGAAACGGACAGCCTCTCTGCCTGCAGCTGCACCCTCCCTTTCACTCCAGCGCGCGATACACAGACAGACGGCGCCGATCTGCCGTAATCACGCTCACACCTCATCTCACATTTGTGTCACGATGCGGCTCACCTGCTGTTCGCACAGGGTGCGGCATACTTGCAGCGCACTCTACAGAGCCTCTGCTGGGGGCTGGGGCATGCGGCGTGTCTACGGATGCCGCACGCACCAGCGCAGAAGTAACCGTGAAGACTTTGGAACCGGTTCATACGATGATACGTGCCCCGATGAGGCCGTGGCCGTGCAGTTACGTCATCCCCAGCGCCGCATGTGCACCGTTCTTCCTGCGTCCGGTCAAGGGCAGGTGTACCGTGTACGCACGCGCTCGTACATGTGCGAGTACGACATGTACTCTTGACCCGTGAAAAGCGTAGGCGGCACGCTACGTATTCAATCAGAGTATCAGACAACCTTAACATACTCGTCAGAAGCATAAAAATAATCGACGCGATCGAGTAATACCTGTACCAGTACGATGATGATTCGTTAGTTGCCGCTGCATCGTGACGGATTACGTGATTCAAATACGTTCGTGACTTGACATTGCGGTGGCTGATAAATGGTCTACATGTTGCCGCGCTCAGGTGGCCTGAACCGAGTCGAGGTGCGTGCCGGAGACGCGTCGCGGTTGCGCGCGCCCCAATCAGGCCGGTTGGGCCGTAGGCGTCAGCCATCTGACCCGAGATGTGGTATGGTGTGGTGGGAGTGGGAACAGAGGTGCAGGGATGGGATGGCGTTGGCGGGCGTGCGCCGAGAGACCCCCGAGACGCCCTCGCGCCATGCCACCTCCGCCGCGCGCGCGCCCAACGTGTCGCGGCGGGGCGCTCCACGCGTCGGCGCCGCAGCAGCGCGACCGCGACCCGCGAACCCACGCGCGACACCACGGGCTATAAAGCCCCGCGCCCCCTCCCGCTCTGTTCGACCACCACCGCTACCTCTGGTTCTGCCCTCCCTCGGATCATCGTAGCCGCGGCGAGCCACCCTTATCTCCTTCGCCGATTCGTTTCCCGCTTGGTGGTGGTGTTCGCTCGCGCATCGATCCAGCACTCGCGATGGCTTCGCGCGCTGCCGTGCTGCTCCTGGCCGTGGCCGCAGCGATGTTCGTCGCGGCGTCGGCGCAGGAGATGGACACGGGCGTACCGCCCGCGCCGGCCCCCGTGACGGGCGGGGCAGCGGGGACCACGGCGTCCGCCCTGGCCGTGGCGTGCTCCGCCGTGTTCTCCATCCTCGTCGCCGGTGGGCTTATGCAGTAGGTGGACACTTGGTTATGCGATTCTCTGACGATCATTTCAGCTCGGGATCCACGGTTGTCTTCGTTTTAGCAGCTGAGTAGCACTAGAGATGAGTTATGTTTTGAGTGGGGGTTGTGATCTGTTATTATTGCTTATTCTTTTGTACCATACCGCATTGTTTATGTGTATGTTACCTTCTCTGCTTTCTATGAATAAAAGGCCATGGATCTTGTTGGTCGCTAAACAGTGAAACAGATATGTTTGTTTTCTTGACGTCCAGCACGGTCCATATCTGTATACGCTGCATGTGATTGCAAGAAATAATGACCAGCAAGAAAAACTCTGGCTGCAGTCCTTCAAAAGAAAAGATCCAATTTGATCCTTCCAAACAACTTTCCATCGACATGGTTTGAGGAAGATGTATACACACGCTCTCAATACGAGGGAACTGCGATACTGTTCGGTTCTACCGGTGCACATTGGTAAACCCAAAGATTGCGGAAGATCGCTCGCAAAAGTACCAAGTGTTTACCTGAACCGAACACAAGCGATCTCTCGATACGCGAACAGACTATAAATCATTCCAGTTTCTTGGGCTCATGAAACCGTCTCTATAAACCACGTTTTAGCGTTCGACGATTACCTGCGTACTGTATTTTGGACGCGTCCACCAATCCACCACCAACCGGAGAGGAAGTAGTAGCTTCCAAGTCACTTTGATTGAAACTGCGCCCCTTCTGGTGAAAATTCGTACAAAAGAAAAATCAGAACTTGCTGGCAGCCTTGCATCTTCTTTCTTGATGATTTACAATTCAGTTGAAAAAAAAAACAGTTCAGGATTGCATGTTCAAGTACCATCTCTTCCAAACGACCATCTCTGTGGACATGCTGTAAAACATAGGAGTACATCAAGATGAGTGAAAATTGTGGCTCAAAATAGCAGGTGAAATGTCTCACGGCCACAAATAAAAGGAAAAATAATGGAAGTCCACACATGATGCAGTCCAGGAGTGTTGGTGGGAAAAAAAATTGGAATGCATCTACAGCCATCGTAGTCGCCTGTGGGTGCATTTGGCTACGAGAAGCGATTGTGATTGTAAGATGAATCAGCTGAAACGGACCCAAACAGAGAAAATATGAAACGTTTTGATCGTGAATTCTAGCGAAACAATTCGATGATTTGGCCTACGGCCATGGAACGACCGAAATGGTGTTTCTATAGCGAATCGTTTGGGGGTGTTTCGGAACCTCCTGCAGTCCTGCTCATTGCTCGTACGCGCCCCCTGCTCTGCCAAGGACAGCAGCATAATCGTTGAATCGTGCAGCAGGCAAAGGCAATGGTCAAATCCCGTCTGGCTGCCTCCAAAGTGAAGAAGATGAACAAGTGGTTGTGGTTTGAGCCTAATGGGCTCACGAACAAAAAGCCCATTAGTTCTGTTTCCTTTTCCTTTTCTTTCTTATTACTTATGCGATTTTTTTAAGATAACAATTAACTAAATATGTTCAAAAGAACACATCAAAGCGTATATGGGTCAGGGTCAGTCCAGTCCTTCTGCTCACTTTATTTAGTCTGAATCACTAAAATTTGTCATAATTTTTAAAGTGATTCTATTTTTTATTATAGTTTCTGATTATCAAAAAAAATCTGAAATCGTATTAAAAGTTGGGCAGCAATTCCCCTCTACAAATGTGCCCTTTGAGACCCAGAAGAATGGTGGAAATTTGAAAGTCTTTTTTTTTTAGAGGAGTTGAAAGTCGAAACTCGATTTGATCAGCTCCATGGCCCGTGACGCATGGCCCAGCCTAGCCAAGCACGTTGCACTTCGTATGCACCAAGCCCATGTTCCATTCCACCTTCCCCCAAAATTCCCGGTCGCCCCGATCTGACCAACCAATCCCCACATGGCGATGCACATCCACCGTCCATCCATCCCTAAAGAAGCCCTAGCCCCTCCGATCCGCCGTCCAGCCACCACGCTCTCTCCCCCAGCCCCCACCCACCCCGCCGTGACGTCGGCTCCTCCAGCCCCACCAGCGGCCGACACCGCTGTCCTCTGTGTTCCCACCTGCAGCGGATCAGCGTGACGAGCGAATCAAAAAACCCGGCGCGGAGCGCCCCGCCCTCCCGTTACATTTCCCATCGCGTATCCCGGCCGCTGGTGAGTGATCCGACGGTCGTAGCGCGCGCGACGACCCACCATTCGGGGCTTACGCTCAGTCGCGCAGCGGGGCCAGGCGCGGGCCTTGGCGGCGGGGCGGAGATAAAAAGGCACGCCCCCGACGAATCTCAGCCCCTCGCAGAAATCGGAGCCGCCGCCGGGTTGGGAAGGAAGGACGCCAGTACCACCTCGCCCCCCACGCCTCCGGAGCCCAAGGGTGAGCATCGCGTTTCGCCAAGCTTCTCTCTCGTCCTCTCCTCCCGGCCTAGGTAGAGGTTCCCTGCCTATTCGTGGCGATCCGTCGAGCGCGCTCAGTGTTATATATAGATCGTAGATCTGCTCTTATTTTGCTTTGGTGGATCCATTCTTGTGGTCTCGTTTCCTCGTTTCCTTTTGATTGTTGGGGTGGTCGTGGCAGATCGGTGTCTCCTGCATCTGGTAAGGACTAGGGAGGCTCATCCGTCTAGGTGGTTCATTTCCTCTCGAGATCTGCTTAGTTTTTTTTGCGTAGTTCCTTTTCCTGTGAATCTACCTGCTGGATTGGGGTCTTCAGATCTCCGTGGAATCTCTAGACCGCGAGGTTATTGTTTGTCTTAGCCCGCGCAATGGGACTTATGAAAGAAAATTATGACGTTTACGACCACTGTTCGTCGATAGGGACGTTGATGCGTTAGATCTAGCAGTATTCTGGGCCTTTGAGAGCCGATCTGACGGTAGATCAAGCCTCCGAAATAGATCGGGAGGTTAATTGATTATTTTATTTGACTAGTACTTAACAGCATGTCATTTGAAAAAAGATCTTGATTGACGTGCTCCTGTGGTTAAGATTGTTATCTTTCGTGTTACTTTACGTCCAGAGTGCTGTCTTATTCCAGTCTCATTCGTAGGTTGCTTATGAATTAGGCCATTTCACCCCACAGCTAAAAATAGCTGATTGAGGTGATCAGCATGAAGTTTAACAGCCTCTGCTTCTGTTTTAAATGACTATGGGTGGCCAATAATTAACTGTATATGATGGAACTGGCATGAACCTTTCTGGGATACCCATATGAAAACTGGTTGTATAGATAATTCTTTTTAACTCCTAGACATCATAATTTTTTTATAATTGTTCTCAGTGTGTATGGGCATAGTACAGTTAATACTTGGGCATGTGAAACCTATCTGTTTACGTATACTCTCATGCATTGTTCACTTTTGCACATGATGATGGCTGGGCAGTATGTAGTCTGCAGTTTTTGTTGAAATGGTGTTTTTTAATGTGTATATATCCTTTTTAACTTTTTGAGCTATACCAATAACTAGTATTAGTTACCAATGTTTTTATTGTGCATTGAAGCTTCAAAAAACTTTCTCATTGTGCATGTATTACGCTTGATTGTAATAATCCTGAATACCTATCTTTTTGAAAATGTACCATGATAGTAATACCCATAATAATGGTTTTGTGTGGTGCCTTGCACTTATTGATTCCAGATGATATTCTTCCAGGTAAAAGTTTTGAGGTGGTGATGGCTGACCGGGCTAACCAACCAACTGTCCTTCAAAAGCTTGGTGGCCAGTTCCACCTCAGCTCCAGCATCTCTGATGGTGTCCGGGCTCGTAACATCTGCCCTTCTGTCTCATCTTATGAGAGGCGGTTTGCCACAAGGAACTACATGACCCAGAGCCTCTGGGGCCCATCAATGTCCGTCAGCGGTGGCGTCACTGTCCCAATGGTGTCATCCTCTCCTCTTTTTGTCAATGCACCAGCTGAGAAAGGTGGCAAGAACTTCATGATTGATTTCCTTATGGGAGGAGTGTCAGCTGCAGTTTCAAAGACTGCCGCAGCTCCCATTGAGCGTGTGAAACTGCTTATTCAGAACCAAGATGAAATGATCAAGTCTGGTAGGCTGTCAGAGCCATACAAGGGTATTGGTGACTGTTTCAAGCGTACTATCAAGGATGAGGGTTTCACCTCCTTGTGGAGGGGTAACACTGCTAATGTCATTCGCTACTTCCCTACTCAGGTATCTCTTGCATTCCTTGTAAATTTCTTTTTTATGTTTATCATTTGTGTAAACTTTTGACTGGACTGTTTGTTTTATACAATGTTCCTTCAATGATGTTTATTCCTATCCATCTAACTATTGTATGCTTATTTTGGTAAAGCTTTTCATTCTTATTGTTTATACTCAGGTATTGTTTGCTGAAGTTTGACTTTCTTCTTTTTTCTAGGCTTTGAACTTTGCATTCAAGGACTACTTCAAGAGGCTGTTCAACTTCAAGAAGGACAGGGATGGTTACTGGAAGTGGTTTGCTGGTAACCTTGCCTCTGGTGGTGCTGCTGGTGCTTCCTCCCTGTTTTTCGTGTACTCCCTGGACTATGCTAGGACCAGGTTGGCCAATGATGCGAAGGCAGCCAAAGGAGGAGGTGAAAGGCAATTCAACGGTCTTGTGGATGTTTACCGCAAGACTCTCAAGTCTGATGGTATTGCTGGGCTTTACCGTGGATTCAACATCTCTTGTGTTGGAATCATTGTGTACCGTGGTCTGTACTTTGGGCTGTATGATTCTATCAAGCCTGTTGTCCTCACTGGCAGTCTCCAGGTTTGTTTTAATTTGATATCAATATGCTTATATATACCGTGTCTCGTGTTTACAATATCCAGTCCCTTAAATATGTTCTTTTATTTGTTCTTTTGTAGGACAACTTCTTTGCTAGCTTCGCCTTGGGTTGGCTCATCACCAACGGTGCTGGTCTTGCATCTTACCCCATTGACACTGTCCGCAGAAGGATGATGATGACCTCTGGTGAGGCTGTCAAGTACAAGAGCTCCTTGGATGCATTCCAGCAGATCCTGAAGAAGGAGGGGCCCAAGTCCCTATTCAAGGGTGCTGGTGCTAACATCCTTCGTGCCATTGCTGGAGCTGGTGTGCTTTCTGGCTACGACCAGCTCCAGATTCTCTTCTTTGGAAAGAAGTACGGCTCAGGCGGTGCCTAAACGAAGAACAAGTGATGACGAACAAAAGCAGTCTGTTCTGGATCCTTTCCATTCAGGATATGAGGAGGTTTTTGCCTTTTATATCAAACAAAGTAATAATTCATGTAGAGGGGTATCCCAACAATTCATTTTCTGTGGAGGCATCGAACTTCAAACATTATCATAACCACCAGTAGATGGAGCCACTGGTCTCTGAACTTATCTTCGTAGGTTGAATGTTCTATCTGCCCTTCTGTCTGCTGGGCAATTTTCCTTACATTGCCTTCGGTGAATTATCAAATGAGAGTCAATTTTCGGTTATTGTGGTTAATTGATAATCTTTTGCTACAGTTTGCAGTATGTTATCGCTGATTTGGTTGGTCATCTGTGTTGCCTGGCGTTGATTCAGTTTTCATTTGTTGCGTGGATGATAAAACCTTTGAATACTGCTCAGTTTACGTGGTTTTTGGTCTAACCAGTCTGATCCGATTTCTTTGGTTTGTCGGAGTGACATCTTGGTTTTATATTTTCAACTGCAATCTGTAATGAGGTGGCGTCTGAACTGATAAGGAATCTGCAATCTGTAACGTGGTGTCGTATCTCCAAGAGAAGGCACCGCTCATGGCAGTGGTTGGTCGAAAAGAAGTTGAAGCAGAGACTTCAACTTACTATTGCAAACAAGTCTCCGTTGTAGTTTCTTTAATCAGCTAGTTTTTAATTACATATTGCAGAGTATGATATTCAGCAAATAAGCAATCCAACACCTATTCTCAGAAAGAAAATAATGCTAGCTACTGTCTGCATGAGCGTATACGTCAATTTTGCGCATAGATTACCTGCAACATGATACTCTTGAACGTTACAAAAACTCCAAAATTCACTTTGGTTCATTTCTTCTGTTGAAAAGAGTCTCGGTTAATTCAACCGGGTCCTATTCGACAATGTTGAGCCGTAGTCCTGGCCTGGTTGCCTGGGCAGATTAATTGATTGGTGCGTGATGGACGGCACAGCCACACAGGCCATATCGGACAAGACCAGCGACAAACCTGCGTTCAGAGGAGCTACAGTGGGTTGAATTTTTTCTATTTAGAGCAATGGATCAGATCGATCGATACAGTAAAGTTACAGTGACAGTTGAAACAGTGGTTTTCGAATGAACAGTTCAATTCACCTCACTATTTGCCCTATCTCAAAATAGTCTACAGTATCCTAAATTGATCCCTCCAGTGCAGAGGATCCACTTCCCCAACCTGCCTGCGCGCCGGGGAAAAGCGTCAATCAGATCTTTACTTGCCGGACCCGATGAGCAGGGTGAAACATGAGCAAGATTCAGCATGATGTAGGTGTAAATGGTAATAACATACAATCACTGTTGCTAATGCATGATCTTCTTGAAAGGGACTCAATCCTTCAGAAAGGAAAGGATGGTAATACGTAATCTTGATCAGAACTGTGCATACAATGCGAGACTACAAGAGATTTCCAAACCACCGATGACATCCTCGTCGTAAGGCTTCCTAACCAACGCTGTCACAGTTGTTATACCAGTAGATGTTGATAGGACTTAAAAAAAGAAAGGCAGAACGCCCTGTCGGACGGGGCGTCCGCCTCCCCCTGCCTCGTGGGCCTCCTTGCGCGCCCCCCGTGCAAAAGCACGTGGCGCGGTGGGGCCCGTCGGTGGGCGCGATTGGAGACGCGGATCGGCTAACGTTGGCCACTTTACTGCACGTCGTTGCAGTAAAGATATCACCGTTCGCTTCATCCGACGAGAGTGATGCGTTCTGGTCTTTTGCAATCCAGTCCTGGCGATACGAATGCTCTTGGACATCGCTAAAACGCCAACGTCGCTCTGTTTTACCAGCAGAACTTAATACGGCAATCTATCTTTTTAAATAAAATTTCACTTTTAAATCAGTGTGTAATCACTAATGATTCGAAAGTTTTATTCTATCCTTGTTCACTTTTAATTGTTGTTCTAGTTTTGAGAGTGAATTAAAAAAATATATTAAGAACAGAGAAATTTATATTGAAAGAAGAAAAAAATATATTAGAAAGTGAGAAATATATGTTGAGAAGTGATAATGATGTTTTAAATACACCGTCTTTAATTCTCGTGTTTATCATTTTCACTTTATATTTTACTAGTCTAAAGCCCGTGCTAACGTTACAGTGGTAACAAAAACAATACGGTAACATATAAAATGTTAGATACGCGACGGTGCGAGAAGGGTGGTTGCGGCCGCGTTGAAGCGTGCGAGGGGTCGATCGATCAAAGGCAGCGCGCAGGATCTTGTTTCTACCGTTGGATGATAGCGAACGGTCCAGATTTTTTAGTCCTTCCGATTTTAAAATATTTTTTTAATTCTCATGCTCAAAATATTCTTTTCTTCTAATATTAGAACCATAATTAAAGAGAAAATTCCTTCTTTGCCTAAAAAAGTCACTGCTTTCTTCTTTGGTCCTTTTTATTTTGAACTTTACAAAATTTCATTTTTTATTCTTTTTTAGCCTTTCTGTTAGTTTAGAACACTAACGGTGTTAAATATAGAGTTAAATGACTATTTTACCCTTTAAAAAATGAATCACCACAAGTTAACTTGTATTTGTGATAATTTGATGGTGCACTATTTTTCAAAATAAAATTGTAACTTGTTAATTTTTTAACATATACTATATTTTAACATGAAAACGTGATAGTGTTAACTTTTTAACAAATTAAAACTAAAATTGTGGTGGTTCATTTCATTAGAG
Organism: Zoysia pacifica; assembly: GCA_001602315.1. Classification (NCBI taxonomy): domain Eukaryota; kingdom Viridiplantae; phylum Streptophyta; class Magnoliopsida; order Poales; family Poaceae; genus Zoysia; species Zoysia pacifica. Next base: position 33,343 of record BCLH01001357.1, read on the forward strand.
GGATAAAAATGATTATTTGACTCTTATACTTAACACCGTTAGAGGTATAAAGTAACGAAAGGGCAAGAAAAAAGAATGAAAGATGAAATTATATCCGAATAAAAAAGTTAAAAAAAAAAGCCAAAAATGGAAGCGATGATTTTTTATGGCAAATAAAGAATTCTCTCATAATTAAAAGTGAACACATTTTCTCATTTTTCAACACATTTTTTTTTCTTCCAATAAAATTTTTTCTCTTTCTAATATTGTTTTAATTCTCACGCTCAAATTAGAATGACGATTAAAAGTGAATAAGATCGAATAACACTTTGAAATCATTAGTGATTATACACTGATTTAAAAGTAAAATTTTATTTAAAAGGATAGATTGCGATATTAAATTCTGTTGGTAAAACAGAACGACGCTGGCATTCTAACGATGTACAAGAGCATTCGTATGGCCAGAACTAAATTGCAAAAAACCAGAACGCATTACCCTCGTCGGTTGAAACGGACGGTGAACATCTTTACTGCAACGACGTGCAGTAAAGTGGCTAACGTTAGCCGATCCGCGCCCGCGATCGGACGGGGCGGAGGGGGACCTGCCTTCGTCCGTGTCGATGTAGATAGGGGCCGCCGCGCCGGTAGTGCCATCGCGTTGTCTCCACTCCCTTACCTCTATACCCAGACCGGGGAAAGATTTAAAACCCCATTTTTCTCTCTACCGCTGCCGCTCCTGCCATCGGTTGGATCCAAACATCTTGCGCGCTCCCTCACTCCCTCGCCGCCTCGCCTTGCCGCGCCCTCTTTTTGGAACCTTGCGCCGGGCACCTTGACCCTGTCCGAATCCGCCTCGACGTGTCCGCCTCCTCCCCGGCCCCCGCTCTCCCTCCGCGTCGCGTGCGGTCTCCTTTCGGTGCGCCCTTGGTATCTGTGCTCTCGCCTCTCGCTCCTCCTCCCCGTCTCCTCTGCCGCGGCCCCTTTCTGTCCCAACACGCCGCGGCCGCTCTCTGCTGTCGTCCTTCGCGGGCGCCGTTGACGTGCGTTAGCGAGTAAGCGACGATGTCGTCGGCGGTGCAGACCATATCCTGCTCTGGCAAGGACAGTCCCGCCGGGAAGGAGGCGGCGGTGCCCGCGGAGCACGGCGGCGACGGCGAGGTGGCGAACGGCAAGTGCGTCGACGCGCCGCCGCATTGCCGCAAGGACGTCGACGAGGACGAGGAGGACGAGGAGGAGGTCCCCAAGGTCATCGACCTGGGCCCCAGAGTCAGCATCAAGGACCAACTCGAGAAGGACAAGGTACGTGTGTGCGCGCGCGCAACGCCATTTCTGCTAGCTTCGCAATCGCAACCACATGTCGATCTTGTTCCCGGTGCGTTTCTTCATCTCTCGCTCGCGTTCTGCAGGACGACGAGTCCCTGCGGCGGTGGAAGGAGCAGCTCCTCGGCAGCGTGGATTTGAACTCCGTCGGAGGTAAGCCACGCCACTGAACTCACTCACGCTCATCACCGGCACGGAATTAAATCTCAGATAAACTGTGCCTCCGCGATCCGCGTTTAATTGGCTCGCCCGCCCGTCCTCGCGGCCCTGTTTAATGGCGCCAGTGGAGCGCGGCCGGCACATGCACCGGTTTCGCATGTGACTGAGCACCTCCTTACCGCCATGGTCCCGTTCGCCCGTGATCCGTCCGTTGCTTTCCGTGTTCACCGTACCGTACGTGAGCTAGGTTCCTGTTGCGATGTGCCGTAGAAAATGAAGTGACTGTGGCTGGTGGGCGCGGTTGGATAAGTTGGCCGGCTGGCCGGCCGCCCGGCCACCGGTTATGCTTGTCTTTTGGTGAATGCCGTCTGCGAGGAAAGCAGCATACTCCTTTTCTTCTTCGTCTTGATCATTGCTTAGTTTACGCTGTCTTTTGCAACGATGGTATGAATTCAGGACCTTATAGAATTTTGACAGTAGATACAAGAGCCAAACATCCTTCGATCCTGGAAAGCGATGTACTACGTATTTAAACATTGTGACGTGATTTTGGCGTGCTACTCGTACTTTTGGTGCTTTTAAGATCACCTCATTTGGCACGGTGTGCTGCGAGGAGCCCTTTGCTTTTAGTTTAGACTTTTCTAGACGAGGAGTACTGGACACATTTTGATGCCGAGACTAGCATGGTTTTTAAAACCCACTTGGAAAAATCAATCAGGTATCAGGAACAGTCTGGTCCATTGCAATTTACTCTGTCTATCTTAATAGAAGTTTATTTCTAAGTTTTTTAACTACGATTTTGGCCAATAATTTTAATTAGTTTTAATAATATAAATTATATATATATTCTAAAAGTATTTCTTTTGATGATTGTAGAAGTATAAATACAAAGTTTTTTAGTTTAAACAAATCTATAAAAATCATTGATTAAAATGTTAGTCAATAAAAAATAGAAATAAATTTTTATCGAGACGGAGGTAATAGAATACAGAACATGTTTGACATTCAGCTAGAGCACGCAAGTCCCCCATCCTTCCGTCGGTTGAATGTGACATGCAAGCGTCTCAACTGGAACGAATATCCAACGAACGGGTTTGATCCGCAGTTTGAACTTGTCACGCAGAGACGCTGGAGCCGGACGTGAAGATCATGAGCCTGTCCATCCTGTCGCCCGGGCGGCCGGACATCTTCCTGCCGCTGCCGGTGGAGCCCAACGCCAAGGGCGTGTGGTTCACGCTCAAGGAAGGCTCCCCCTACAGGCTCAAGTTCACCTTCTCCGTTAGCAACAACGTCGTCTCCGGCCTCCGCTACACCAACACCGTCTGGAAGACCGGCCTCAAAGGTAAAATGTTCGATAATACCGGAACCAAATCCGCTAAAACTTACGCCGAATGCGCAGTCGACGCCCATCATTTCTCCGCACGACGGCGTTCTGGTCGTCGCGCGACGCGTCGTTCGGTTTTTAAGCGGAACAATTGGTCACAACTCATGGTTTGCTGGTTGTCACGCGGTGTCGCAGTTGACAAGAACAAGGAGATGCTGGGCACGTTCAGCCCCCAGCTGGAGCCCTACACGTTCCTGACGCCGGAGGACACCACCCCGTCAGGAATGTTCGCCCGGGGGTCCTACTCTGCCAGGACCAAGGTAAAAGAAACGCCGCACGAGCTTTATATCCATTTCAATTCAGAACGGTGACACAGTGGTAAACGCTGAAATTCAGACTTCAGACGTACCCCTAAGGTCCAGGACTGACATGAGACGGTGTGTTCTTTCTTTGTCAGTTCCTCGACGACGACCGCAAGTGCTACCTGGAGATCAACTACACCTTCGACATCCGCCGGGAGTGGCCGTCGACGAGCTGATGACCTCGGACACCCACCGCTTTCGCTTTGAAGGGGGGCCTTGCTACATTTCAGTTTCCACGGGAGAGTCAAGAGATCACTCGATTCATCCGTGTTTTACCTTTTCATGTGCTTGTTCGTCTTTTGTTCGTAGGGTACTCTTCCTCGTCTGCGTGAGTTTGTGTGTGTGAATATCGCTTCCATGTGCCGGGACTGTCTTTTCTGTAAACCGTTCGTAGACGCTGTCTCAGGTCAGTTATTTCGTCGTGTGACTCCGGTCTGTGAGCGTACTGCTGTGGTCTTGTGGAGTTTGTTGTCTTAAACCGCCCGCAGAATTCAGAGCAATGGAATCGCGTTTCACGTAATTCCCTCGTCATCTGATTTGTTTCGTTGATCTGGCTCACGATAAAAAAAGGTGCAAACACCTTGGGGCACACTCGTTTTCACTCGCCATGTGTTGTGTGTATTTCAGCGTCAACTTTGGTAAATCAGACGGCGCCCATGCCCATTGTTGGGTGCCCGGCGCACCATCCCCTACCACTCCCTCTCGGCTCCTGTGCTCAGCAGCAGGCATGCGAGATGGGTAGCAGTCGCGGCACACTTCGAGTCATGAGACTTGGCTGGGATTTGGAGACACGGTCACACTCACACGGCGCCAAGGTTTGTGGTCAGTTCGTTCGGAGCCCCTTCCGCAGCCTGGCCCAGGGATCGCAGGCCGGTTGATCACCACCGGCCCCGCCTGCCTACCTGTCGGTGCGATGGGCCAACTTCGTTAGGATTATCACTGGCAGACTGACCAGATAGGCCCAGTTCCTGGCCCATCACTGACCGAAAAAGTGCGTCCAGCCAGAGATCAATCTGCCGACGCCGTCACCGCGATGGGGCCGTTCGCGCGAAGAAAAGACGCCGGATCACGTGAGCAGGGTAAAAATCGTCACGCCACAAAAGACGTGTGAGCACGTTCCGACCTCTCCCATCCGCGTCGGCGGTCGCATGTGCCACGTGATCAGGCGCGTGACGGAGTAAACTATGGAAGAGGATTTTTATAGGCGGAATTTCCTTTGCTCGGCTGAACTTGGCGACTTCGTTGCCGCCCGTGCTGCCTTCTCTCTTTTCCTCGCCATCGGATCGGACGCGGTGACATCCTGCTCGGCGGGGTCGAGGTCCTCCACGCCAAGCCAAGGAATGTAGTCCACCGACGCAGCTGTGCCGATCGGCGCCGGTACAGCCAGCCACACCGGTCGCGGTTGTCCTTGTCCGCTTCCACTTTTGGATTTGGATCCAGGGAAAGCGAGCTGGTTCTCCTTGTGTGGCCTGGATCTGGAATTTTCGGAAAATGCTGGAACGACAGGGCGAGACAATTTTTGACAGGAAGGAGGAAGGGGCAGCATTTTTGACAGAATCGCCAGTTCCATCACGTAGGAGTACAGTATTTCATACTGTACCGACGTGCTCAATTATTTCAACAAACCAAGGGTACCGCGAGGCCGTGATAGTCTGCAACATTTCTGACTCGCAAATTTCTGTCGTCCTGATACACGAGTTGATGAGCATGAGCTGTACACGTACGTGTGCTTCTGGGCGAGCCACGCGTGCTGCCGTGAGTGGCGTCCACAGGGCGGCGAGAGCATCGACGGTGCGACATGTGGGACTGTATTGTTTGTTTGTTCTGATAAGAACAGCAGCGAGCTGCAACCGGCCAAGCCGTGGCCGGTCAGCCGGTGACGCTTTCGGCAAATCGGGAAAAGGAAAACGGAAACCCAGTCGGGGACGCGGTGTCCTACTCCCAGCGGCCGGTCCTAAGTCCTAAACAGTTTCTGATTTTCTGTTAACTGTCGCAAGTTTAGGATTTGCTGTAGGAGATCCCGTTGGAGAAAGGAGGAAAGTAAACATGTCAACTTCATTCATGTGCTATAAATTTGTTTACCGTTTCCAAGAGCTTAGCTTAACCCGGTGGAAATCTCTATTTTTTTTCTGACACGAACCCGGAGGAAATCTAAAATCACGAAAGAGTTGAACGAACAAGTTATAAACAAACGAAACCGGCCCACCCGTCCTTGTTACATCGTCGCCCCCACTTTCCCCCTTCCTCTGGCCCCCGGCCCCCACGAAATCTGGAGACCTGGACGCCATTGCTCGCCTTTTCCGTCGAGCGCAAGGAAAGCGCGCGCGGAGCCGGAGGAGGGATTGCCGAGAGCCAATTCGAAAGGTATCTCTCGTGGCCGCGCCGGTGCCGGACTGCCGGTCGCGCCGTCTCCTCGTGATTTCCGCGGGTTCCGTTTTCCGTGGCGCGGGCACCCATCTGATCTGTATTCGCCTTCTTCGCAGCCGCTGCGGGCCGTGGCTGGCGGGAGGAGATGTCCGGGTTCGTCGGCGTCGTGGTGTCCGACCCCTCGCTGCAGGGGCAGTTCACGCAGGTCGAGCTCCGATCGCTCAAGGCCAAGGTGACGTCCCGAATCCGCGGGCTCCTCCGCTCCTCTTTCGCCGGAAACCCGCTGGTGCTCGCGTCGTTTTTCTGTTCGTCGGTTCCGTTCCAATTGGTCGTGGTGTTTGTGTGGTTGCAGTTTGTGTCCCTGAAGAGAGATTCCGGCCATGTCAACACTACGAATCTGCCGGGGATGATGAAGAAGTTGCGGGGGCTCAACGAGGTGGTCTCTGAAGAGGAGATCGCGGCCTTCTT
>BCLH01001357.1:48875-65068 GCA_001602315.1 Zoysia pacifica
CCCGCCGCTTCCTCCACCGCTCGGCTCCGGCGGCGCCCTCGTTGCCTGCGCCGCCGCCCACGATCACCGCCTCAGGCCACAGAAAATTGGCCCATTGCGGCCCCGTGAGGGGGTGGTCGGAGGAAGGCGGTGCGTTGGCCTAGGCAGAGAGGAAGTTGCCGGATTCGACGGGCACGAGGATGCGGATTAGTTGGTCGCCGGTACTCGAGCGTGGCAACGAAGACGACGACAACCTGAGGCTCGCCTCTCCACCACCAACCAGCGCAGCACCCTGTGGATGGAGGACGGAATCTGAACATCTGGCTGGGCAGCCCGATCCCGCTGCGCTTCCGTTAACATTATCCGCGTATATGCATGGTCGGTGAGAGAGGCGTCACATACTTGTTCGTTTTAAAACTCCGATACACTCAAAACATGTCGAAACTGCTGCGGCCATCGCACGGCGCTGCTGGTTTTTGATCCGAGATAGGTTTTGGCCAGAGCTAGTACTGTACTCCTCCTAGTGTCTAATAGAGCTGTCGTCTGTTCACGGCGATCGTGGCGGGGACTCCGATAATTTGGTGTCCTTGATCGGCATGGGCGACAAAATTATGCAGGACGGCGACGACCAAACAAAGGCCAACATTCACTTGTGAAATTGTGTGGCGGCATCAGTTACTGCACGTGCTGCCGAAACGAGCTGCCCGCCCCGCACCCGCGCGCGCTGCCGTTGATCGTCTCGATCCGAACAGAGCAGCAGTCAGCAAACGCTGCAAAACCGAATGTACCTCCGTGCCGCGCCTGGCTACCTCTCCCAGGCATGTTGCTTGCAAGCCCACACGAAGACACAAAGCTCGTCCTTCACCTGCAGGCGTCGCAGACGCCAGCCGACGCGAATGTGCGTGCGCCGCGTGCCTGCGAATCATGGGCGCCCGTCCCGTTATTGCGACCTAGTCCGCTCAAGGCCACAACTGACGCGGTTGAAATCAAATCAACATTCACACTCACACGAGACAACATGTCGTCGCCGGACGGTCGCCCTCCGCCGTGAGACCGCTGGTTCCCGGAGCAGCCAAGGGACACCCATCGCCAAGTCACTGTTCAGTGTGTGGAATGCAACCGCTTTCTGGACCCTAGACGCACATGGTGGGTGTGAACGAGGATCATTGATGCTGACTGTCACCGGTGATTGGCACTAAAGTGTGACTGTGAACCAACAAATTTACTCATCAGACCTAGTAAAACATGTACTGGTCGCTCGGGCAACCCAAATTTTTTTTTCCTCCACTGGGAAGCATACTTGCTTTTGCAACCATGCACACGAGTATACCTGACCAACAGCCCATGGCCGGCACGGCACGGGCTCGTCTGGGCTCGGGCCGATTTCACAGAGGCCCGACACGGCACATATAGCCTAGTGGGCCGTGCTATGCCCGCTCGTGTGCCTCCTCCCTCGGTCCAGGCACGGCACGACAGCTCTTAAACAGGCCATGCCAGGCCAACCAGCCCGAGGGCCATTTGTGCCGGGCCGGCGGGTGGCCCGGGTCGCAAACAATTAGAAAAACCCTCAAACAACCCCAAATTCATCCAAAATCACATTATCAAATCAGATCCTACAGAAAACATGAAATTATAAAAAAAATGAGTAAAAAACTTGAAAACATATCCACAATCACAGTCACACTTAACATAATCTCAATTTCGCAAATTCACATATTCTCAACTCAATCACAGATTCACATACCACAGTTAATAGAATCGTAAATTCGCAAATTCACAATTTCAGACTTTACAGAATCGCAATCTGAAGTTCACAGTTCAAGAATCAAAGATTCACAAGTTTAGATCACAATGTTCAGAAATTGCAAAGGAGCTAATCAGCTAAAGTTCAATTAACTTCAGATCACAATGCTTTAAAAAGAGGCTAAATTACAAAATGGGCTGCCTCATTGAAAACCTGTAGGTAAAACCCCATTTCAACTACATGAGGACAAAACCCTAAAGGAAAAAAGCGTACAGCCAGCCTCTTTTTAGTGATCTGATCTAACAAAAGTAACATGATCAACATCAATGAACTCCAGGGACTAAAACAAAACCAACGGCAAAACCAGAACCAGAACCGGCTCCAGAAGGTCCAGAACCAGCTCCAAAAGGACCAGAACCAGCTCCTTCTCTACAAGGAACATGTTTTCCATTTTTTCTACAAGTTCGGCATTCTTTATATTGTTTTGAGATCTAGCATCACCTTCCTCCCAGTCCTTCAACAGCGATAGCATCTCCACATGTTTCGGTGTGAGACTTCAGCGACGTTCCTCAATCAGCCCGCCACATAAAGAAAATGTAGATTCGAAAGAGATAGTGGAAACATGTATAGTCATGATATCTTTAGCTAAAATTGAGAGCACATGATAAGTTCTTTTATGATCCTGCCACCACCTAAGCAAATTGAAGGAGTCATTAAACTGGAAAACAGTATCACTTTCCAAATAAGTGGTTAACTCAGAAGCATTGCAAGTTAATATAGGGGTAGAAGTAGAAACAGATGGAACAACAAAAGTTGGGGTAGGTGGTCTACCAAACAGGTACAAAGGGAACAACAGTACTATTAGCAGAAGCATTGTCTAGTGTGATAGGTAAAACTTTAAAAGTCATGTTAAACTCAGATACAACATTCATAATGCGCTCAGCAATGTTAACACCAGAATGGGAGCAATCAATCAATCTCATACAACAATGCACTTTTCTAGCTCCCATTCATCAGTGACAAAATGAAACACCACTAAGATAGTCCTCCTTAACATTACCAGATCATATATCAGAGATCAAACAAACACAAGTAGCTAAATTCAACAAATCAACCACAAGAGTTTTTTTCAACTCAAAACGTTTCTCAAGATCTCTAGTTGTAGTCTGCCTAAAAACATGTCTAAAGCGAGGATTATAAGCAGTCCTAATGTAATCTTCAAATGCAGGTTGTTCACCAGTACTAACAAATAGATCAAGTCTAGCAATTAATCTACAAAGTTCTGATCTAGCAACCTCAGGATTGTAAATGAAACGTTCAACATAACCATCATCACTAAAATGCAGAGAAGGTTGAGAAGATGAACTACCTGCTTGGGCCTTCTTTTTGCAAGACTTAACATGGCGATGTAGATGACCAGTGCCACCAGTAGATAAAGCAGATAGTTGAGACTTACGTAACTTGCATCGAGCACCATACTTGACCTCCTTACCATTGACGACTCGCTTGAGCTCCTCCATGTCGAGCCTGACATTAGATGTCGTGACCCTCGGCCGTGACTTGTTGCTGACGGTGCACACCGTTGGACTGGCGCCGACATCTACTGAAGCAGCAGCACTAGACCCGAACAGTGCTTCGGCTTCGACGACGATGTCGTCCTCGTCATCTACCCACAAACCTTGAGCCCGCAGGTCGTCGTTGATGGAGCCCACCATTAGAGACGACGAGCTCGACGACGCGCACGGTTCTTTGATCCACAGGGACGCAAACTCGATTAGACCTGCGACATGGAGTCTCCGATCTAGAGGCGTGCGAGGTGTTTGAGGGTACCGGCAGCCACGGGATGTGGAGCTAGAGCCTAGAGGCAGTGGCGGTGTGGCACCGAGCGACGCACCGGCGAAGGACAGGGTGAGGGAGGGGCCGAACGGCGGACCAAGGACTCTAGGGTTAGGGTTACTTGCGGTGCGCCGATGGCTGCGGTGTGACCAAGCGACGGTGGATGTCTCGAGGCTGGTGGACAGCGATCGGCGCCGCGCCGGGGTCACCGGGGTTGGAGGCGGGTGATGCGCGGCGGGCCGATGGCGAGCGTCCAGGGGTTGGCACTCGGCACTCGGGTGCGACGTGTGGGGGTGAGGCGACGAAATGAGGCTAGGGTTTGCCTCGACCGGCTCGGACACAGTTTATATATGTGGGTGATGTGCGATGGGTTGGTGCAGGCCAGGCCACTAACGGGCCATTTGGGCCGTGCTCGTGTCGGCCCACGGCCCACGTGCCTCATCGAGCCTGGGGACGGGTTGACCAGGCCGATTTTATCGTGCCGACCCAACGGTTTGAAGCCAGGCCCAGGCACGGCCCATTAAGCCACCATACTGGGTCGTGCCCGTGCCGGGCCAAACCGATCGGGCCTCGTGTCGACCCGTTTGGCCTGGCCTAGATGGCCAGGTATACACAGGAGTACTCGATGCAAAAACCATAAGAGTTGGTAGATATGAAGTGCAATAATTCATGATTGCATAAAAAGAACAACTTGAATTGAATGATATTTGATTAGGATATGAGCAAAATAGTACAGTTGGTCTAGAAATAATGATTATAACCTTTAATAACCATTAATTAGAAATTAATTCTTTTGCTCAGATTTTTGCCTAGATCATATTTTTTAATCTGTAGATAACAGAGAGGATTCCAATGAAAAAAAATTCATAGTTAATGCCCTAGTCTATAGGAGACTCAAGAGATTTAGCCTGGTTTGAGCTGCCATAGAAACATAATACCCTACGTCTAGGATCGAGGTGGATTGTATATGCTTAAGAGTGAATTACAATGGCGATAGAATTCTCGCTCAAGCGAGAACTCTAGGGTGTGTCCATGTGACTTGATGCGTAGTTCTCTTCTCAAAAACTTACCCGTTGTCTAAGAGCCCGCGGCATGGTATTATATGAGGACAAGGCCAGGGTTATATAGTTTGAACCTTACGAAACCGAGCGACCTATGACGGATGGGGCTGCGAATATCTCAAGATTTATTCTCTGGCAGCTTTGGGCGCCAAGTCATTTTGTCGTTATCCTGGTCCTCGTCCTTTGTTCAGCGCTGGAGGGACAGAATTAGTTTTTGGTGACCATCTAGCAGACAGTACCTACTGCACAGTGTCAAGAATCCCCGTACTTGTCAGGGGTTGGTCGTCAAAAGCGGTTCTTGATCCAAGGGTCGGACAAGTAAGACGATGCGCGACCTAAAGGTCGAAGGAGAGAAGCAGTGCTCGACCCCTTAGGGTCGGACGAGCTTTGGCTTGGTAGAGTTGTGAAAGTTGCCAAGAGGTGGGGTGAATAGGCAACGACCGAAAAATCGACACTTAAAAAAGGAATTGATCAGAAAAAAACAGAGGACGGACTAGTCTAGTCAGTCGAACTTGTCCGTTAGCGAACAAGTCCAGTCCTTGTGGATAAGTTCGCTAATCACAGCGAAAATATAGATCAAACACAAACTCAGAAGAAAACGTGAGACACAAGGATTTTTTACCGATGTTCAGCTCCACACAGAAGCCTACGTCTCCGTTGAGGAGTCCACAAAGGACCGGGTTGCACTCAACTCTAAACCTCTCCAAGTGACCATAAAGATCAACTTATTTTTCACTAAATCAAAAGAGGGTGATATAAACCTCCCGGATCTCACCACAATGGTCTTGATGGATTTCGAGCGACACCTAGTCGTCTAGAAGACAATCTCCAAGAATAATAAGCCATGTAAGTCCTGTAATGAAAGATCAGGTGCTCAAAACGGATCAAAGAGATGAAGGACTCAATCTCCTCTTCCTTCAATCAAAACTTTAGGGGATTTAATGAAGAACGAGTGGAGGAGGAGAGGTGGACCTCAGAGGGTCTCAGGGCGCAATTTGAAAAGATATGAAATCATTTGGTAACCCTAAGACGTAAGGGGAAGGGAGATTATATAGATCAATCAAGGATAACCTTTCAAAAGTGTCAAGAGCAGACTAGTCCACAGGTCTAGACAAGTCTGGACATTGGGCTCAACGGTAACATGATCATCTCTCTATAGTTCGCAGAGGACACAGACTAGTCCGGTCGAGCGGACAAGTTCGGTCAGGCCGCAGTGTAACCGCTCTGGAGTCCGCTCGCCTAGCGGACAAGTCCGAAGAATAACGGAGTGCTCCAACTCTGGAGTCTGCAGGCCTTGAAGGACAAGTCCGGCTCTGCCGGAGGGACAACTCTCTGGGGTCCACAGCTAGGCCGGACATGTCTGGTACCGAACAAGTCCGAACACTCGGATAAGTCTAGAGTGACTGCGTGCTCTCTCTCTGGAGTCCAGTCATTGGATGGACAAGTCCATTACCAGACAAGTCCAGAGCCAGTGACCAAACATAAATAATTTGGATTGAAAATAAAAAGGGAAAGTTTGAGGACTTAACTATTTTTAAGACAGAAAATGTTGAACCCCTCATGATAGTACGGTGGTCCTATGACTCAAAGAGATATAAATACTAAAACCACTAGAGCCAAGGAGCCAACAACTTTCTCTTTCTTTTTGGGTTCAATAATCATCCATAGACTTTAGTCCCTGCACACATACTCAAAAAGAGCCATGAAATGTTTTCATTGTTTGTCATAATTCATCCTAAAAACCACAAGAGATCCTAGATGCACTTTCAATTTCTCCCTTTTTGGGTGAATTGATGACAACTAATAAGAAGCTACAAAGATAAACAAAAATTACAAGTTAAAGAATATATAAGCTCCCCCTAAATCTATGCACATCAACACATACTAAGATAGCTATAAAAGCTTATATGAATATCAACTTGTAACCATAAATAATATGCAATAGGATAGATAAACCACAAGCATCACATCACCACATAAGCAGGTCAAGTACAAAATATTACAAACCAAGTTTTAAAAATACACAAGTCCAAAAAATTCACACCAACGATAGATAAAGGATAGTAGATAGGTGGAGCTTCTCAATTTCTCCCCCTTTGGCATCAAGACACCAAAAAAAGAAAGAAAATGAGGGAGAAAAGATAGCAGCTACTCCTCAGCATTATCATCACTGGCTGTCTCCTCAAAGTACTCATTTGGCTGCTGTCCAAAGTAAGCAAGCTCCTCATGAGTGAGATCTGCAAATGTGTCTGGAAGGGGAGGAGCTTCTTCTTCAATGTCTGAGCTGTCTGTTGAACGAGAAAAGCCCTGCTGGTGTTGCCATTCCCTAGTAGCTTTAGTGTGCCTCTTCCGAGCAACCCTTTTCTTGTGAGCATGAGCATCTATGTTCTGGCAGATCTTGAAGAAACCTTTGAGGATCTTTAATAAGCCACCTCTACCACGAGAAGATGAAGGAGGTGAACTGGCAGACGCTCTCCTAGAGGTTGGATGAGTGGGCGGTGCACCTCGAGTAACAACTGCCGGTACTTGAGGTTGGAGTTTCTTATGCGACTCCTCCTTCTCAAACATTTTTTTAGTGACCTTCTCGATCATGCACATAATATAGGGTGCATAAGCACAGACCCTATTAGGCTGCTGTGCAACATCAAGAATTTCAAAGAACATGAAGTCAAAGGTGTTGAACTTCTCTTGTCCTAACAACCACTTAATAAGCTTCCTTCCATGACCATGAATATTAGATGCATCACCTTCTCTAAGAGCCAAAATATTTTTAAAGATACGATGCATTACCTTATAGAAGAGAAGAAACCCAGTAGTGTTTAGCGGAGAGAAGTGAGAAAAAGTGTCATACATGAAGTCTATCTTATTGACAGCAAGTACTAGCTCATTGTGAATCCGAGCTGGACAAGAGAAACCACCGCGGAACTTGAGGATGTTGGCAAACCTTTGAACTGTCACTGAGTACCTTTCTGTCCCTGTCATGCAAGATATCTTGCCCTCTCCTTCCTAATGATAATAGAGAGTGACATAGAACTGAGCTATCACTGCTTTGTTCCAAGGGTTTTGGAAACCCAAGATGTCCTTAATCTCATCATAAGTGCAAGCATCAATCACTTCATTGAACACTGGGTTTTTTTGGCCATATGCTCTCAATTAACCCACTGCATAACAATCACTGGATTCTTCAGTTTCAGGTACACAGAGAAATAGTAATCTGTATGAAAGTAACTTCAGAACCGAGTATCAACACACCGTTTGGTCTATTCATAGCAATTCTCACGACGCCTGATCACAGCAGCTGAAGAATTTCTCATATAGTCTACACCTTCCTTGCCTCTCTCATGATCCAGAGGCGTTGCTAGTACCATGTTGATAGCCTCAGGCTCCTCTTGAATGTCATCATAGTCAACAACAGGAAGAGAGACCTTACGCTTTTTGGTTCCAACCTTTCTGACAACACGGCGAGAACTGCCTTCACTTGACATACTGACAACTGCACAGAGTACCAGATTAGAGTGTAATGTGAGGATGATTGATCAAAATTGATTGAACTTGTTCAACATGTTCTGTCTAGGAGCGAACTTATCCGGAGAAGCGAACTAGTCCGATAGCCCAGACTTGTCCGGATCTCGACAGTGCACATGAAAAACAAATTTGCACAACTTTTAGATCTGACCACAACTCCTAGCCATTTTGCATATAAAGCACTTATAGCATCCTAAGAGTGACCTCACAGAAGGAATTTGAAAGTTATGAATGGGAATAACCATATTTCAAACTCAAACCCTAGAGAAGAGATTACCTTCAAACGAGAATGAAAAGTAAGAGGACTTTCGAGGTTTCGGACTAGTCCGAGGGTGGAGAAGCTTTTCCACGAAATAGATTCACTTTTCACTGGTCGAAATGCCAGATCGCCACGGAAGTCACGAGCTAGGGTTTGGCGTAGGAGAGAGAAAGTGAAATAGTGTTTGGAGAGGAAGAAGACTCGGGGTTTAAATAAACCCTGTGGTCCGGACTTGTTTGGTCCACGCAGTCTTGAATCAAGGAGTAGAACTTGATATCTGAGGAAGACAAACTTTTGGACAATTTTCAAAAAAAATATCATTATGTAAAGTGTGATCAGAAGCAATCAACCAAGATTACACTTCCCATAATGAAAATTTTTCAAAACTTTTGAGGTTTCCAAAACAAAATATGCAAGATATTTTCACAAATCTTTTATTTTAAAATCTATCCTATGTCACAACAGATGTGCAACACTTCAAGCCACGTTCTGAGAATCAAGGATATTTAGCTCATTTCTAAGTTCACAAAAGCGTCTCTCATTTAGAGGTTTGGTAAAAATATTCGCCAGTTGCTTTTGTGTGGATACATGAGAAATTTCTATGTCCTCTTTGATAGAGTGGCCTCTTAGGAAGTAGTGTCGGATGGCACTCTCATTGTTACATAGGAGTAGAATACAGTTCAAAGTGTAACCATAATCTTTTAGAGTTTGTCGCATTCATAGAAGTTGAGCACAACAACTACCGGCTGCGACATACTCCGCTTCGGCTGTGAAAAGGGCAAGGGAATTTTGTTTCTTAGATGGCCAAGACACTAGAGATCTTTTCAAGAACTGGCAAGTCCCCGATGTGCTTTTATGGTCCACTTTGCATTCGGCATAATCCGCATTGGAATACCCAATGATATTGAATTTTAAGCCTTTAGGGTACTATAGTCCAAGGTTTGGTGTATGAACTAGATATCTCAAAATTCTCTTCACGGCCACTTAGTGACATTCTTTTGGATCGGCTTGAAATCTTGCACACATACACACACTAACCATGATATTTGGCCTAGATACACATAAGTAAAGAGGGATCCAATCATGGAGCGATATACCTTTTGATCGACAGATTTGTCCTTCTTGTTGAGATCAAGATGACCATTGGCAGGCATAGGAGTCTTCATTGACTTTGCATTTGCTGTGTTAAAGTTTTTGATCATATCTTGAGTGTACTTAGCTTGGCAAATAAAAGTTCATTCTCTTAATTGTTTCACTTGAAATCTTATTAAGAATGTTAACTCTCCCATCATAGACATCTCAAACTGTTTAGTCATAAGCTTGCTAAACTCATCACAAAGAGATTTGTTAGTGGAACAAAATATAATGTCATCGACATATATTTGGCACACAAAAATATCATTAGAAACTTTTTTTTATAAAAAGAGTAAAATCAGCCTTCCCTATTTGGAAGCCTTTCTTGATGAGGAAGTCTCTCAGGCACTCATACCAAGCCTTGATGCTTGCTTCAACCCGTAGAGAGCTTTGTGAAGCTTGTACACATGATTCGGGTACTTTTCATCTTCAAAATCTGGTGGTTGCTCAACGTATACTTCTTCCTTAATCGAACTGTTGAGGAAGGCACTTTTCACATCTATTTGGAACAGCTTGAAACCATGGTGAGTAGCAAATGCAAGCAATTTTTTAATTGACTCAAGTCTAGCTACAGAAGCATAAGTTTCATCGAAATCCAAACCTTCGACTTGAGAGTACCCTTTAGCCACCAATCTCGCCTTGTTTCTTACCATAATTTCATCTTTATTTTGCTTGTTGCGGAAGACCCACTTGGTTTCAATAATGTTTTGCTTGGGTCGTTCCACAAGAGTCCAAACTTTATTTCTTGTGAAGTTGAGCTCTTCTTGCATCGCCATTACCCAATCTGAATCATTTAGTGCTTCTTCCACTCTAAGAGGCTCTAGACAGAGACAAACGAGTAATGTTCACAAAATTTAGCGACACGAGATCTAGTGATTACTCCCTTATCAATGTCACCAAAAATTTGCTCAACGGGGTGATCTCGTTGTACTGTTTGATGTACTCGTGGATATTGTACTTGTGGTCTTGTCTCGTCACTATCTTCTTCAATGTGTTGATCATGAATGGGAAGCTTGTCATTTTGATCAACTTCATTATTTGCCTCTTGTTGAACTTGCTCACTTCATTCTTCACCACCCGTCATGCCATGATCTTCTTGACTTGTGGGTGTAGACGACTCTTGATTTTTTTTGCTTGATCTCACTAAGTGTCATTCTCTTGATCGCCACGGTCGGAGCTTCTTCATCATCTATAATTTCATTAACAACTTACCCCTCTTGAGAGCTATTAGATTCATCAAACGTCACATCACGTGCTATTTCAACACAACCATTGATTTTGTTGAGTACACGATAAGCGTGAGCGTTTGATCCATAACCATGCAAGAACCCTTCATCAACTTTAGGTGCGAACTTAGAGGATTTGAGTTTTTTATTTAGCATATAACATTTGCTTTCAAAAACTCGAAAGTATGAGATATTAGGCTTGTTACCAGTGAGAAACTCATATGGAGTTTTCTTCAAGAGTCGATGTAGATACAAGTGGTTGCTTGCATGACACGCAGTGCTGACAGCTTCATCCCAAAAACAATCAGACGTCTTGTACTCATCTAGTATTGTCCTTGCCATCTCGATGAGCGTTCGGTTCTTCCTTTCAGCAACCCCATTTTGTTGAGAGTAGTAGGGTGCTGAAAACTCATGCTTGATGCCTTCTTCATCAAGATATTATTCCACTTGAGTGTTTTTGAACTCAGTGCTGTTGTCGCTTATCTTTTTGATTTTTACTTCATACTCGTTTTGAGCTCTTCTCAAGAATATTTTGAGCACACTCTTCGTTTCACCTTTGTCATGCAAAAAGAATACCTAAGTGAAGCGAGAAAAGTCATCAACAATAACGAGACCGTATTTATTACCGCCAATACTAATATACGTCACCGGTCCAAACAAGTCCATGTGCAGCATCTCCAGCGGTTTTGTGGTCGTCATTATGTTCTTGGATAGATGACTTTCTCCTACTTGCTTTCCGGCTTGGCATGCACTTTTTCTTTTTATCATCTCCGAAGGTAACACTGTCATCTTGAGTTTTGTCCTTTTCAATGAATGAGAACATCTTTTTCTCTCCGGTCATATGATTTGTACAACCACTGTCAATCACCCAACTTCTTCCACCGGAGTAGTCCTACAAAACATATTAGTCTTTGTTTTTAGGTACCCAAATTTGTTTGGGTCCTTTCACATTAGCAATAAGAGATTTTGGCACTCACACACAAGACTTGGTGTTCTTGTGACGTGGCCCAACATATCTAGCAATAACTCTACCAAAAGCATTCTTGATTTGCACATAAAAAGCATCAAAATCATAAAAAGTTTAGCACAATGAAGAGCATTAGTGTTTTTTGGAGAAGGTGTTGGTAAAGCTTCATTCTTGACCTTGTAGCTTCCTTCTTTGGTGAACTTCACAAATTCCTTGTCGTTTTTGCTCTCTCTTGCATTGTGACACTTACCCTTCTCATATCCAATGCCATCCTTGACATGTGAGCGTTTAGTGTTCGTGTACGCTCCTCTTGTGTACTTAGACTTTTCTTGCTTAATGGAGATCTTGCTTTGTTCAGCTTGTGCATTAAGAGTTTTGACTTGTTCTTGAAGTTGTACAATGATCTTCTTATTCTCAATCAACTTCTCAATCTCCACATCTTTACACCTGTCACAAATAGCAATCGAAGAAGGGCAAGACGCTTCTTTCAAGGAAGTTGCTTTTCCTTTAAGTTCGTTAACTTGCACTTTAAGAGAAGAGCAGAGTTTTCCTAAGGTGTTAAACTTCTCTTGAAGTACATCATTAGCGAGTCTAAAAGTTTCGCTAGCATCATTAACTCCAGCCAAAGCTTTAGTTAATTCATCTACTTTCTTCCCCTCAAGAGTTAGGATATTCTCAAGATCAAGGTTTCTCTTCTTCTCAAGAATAAGCAAGTCTTCTTGCCTCTCAAGAATATTCTCTTGCCTCTCAATTTTTTTTGTTTCTCAAGAATGTTCATTAATTCAAGCAAGCTAGAAACATCATCATCATCTTCACTATCGCTAAAGTCTAGTTTAGGTTTTATTACCTTTAACCCTTTTTCCATGAGACAAGTGAGTGCAGCTTCTTCTTCATCGCTCAAGCTTTCGAAGAAAGAGGTGTTGGTAGGAGAGACGCCTATTGCCAAGGTAGCAATTTCTTCATCGTCGGAGTCGGAGTTGGAGTCGGAGTTCCATTCTTGTTCTATGTGAACTTGTTTCTTGTACTTCTTGCCCTTGTCTTTCTTGTACTCCTTGTCACTCTTCTTCTCCTTCTCGTACTTGTTTTTGACGTTGGGGCACTCTGCAATGAAATGACCTTTCTCTCCACATTCATAGCAAGTTTTTTTAGATTTTCTAATTTTATCTTTGCTAAAGTTCTTTTTGTGGAAGTCACCTTTCTTCACAAACTTCTTGAATTTTCTTATGAGCAGTGCGAACTCTTCATTATCGCTTTCTTCTTTGCTTGAGCTTTGAAGATACAGCTTCTCCTCTTTATCTTTGAGAGTTATGCCCTTTTCTTCAGATGTGGTTTTGCCGATTAGGGAATTGACCTTTGCTTCTTCATCTTGATCTTATTGAGCAAGAAGCTGTCTGAGTACTTCATCTGTGGTGAAGTTCTTGAAGTTCTTCTTTTTCCTAATAAGAGTACACAAATATGAGTTCCAAGGTTGAAGGGCTTGAAATAACCTTTTGTTGACTTCGATGTCTTCAAACTTCACTCCAAGAGCTCTTCTTTTGTTAACGATCTCCGTAAGACGGTCATGTACTTCTTGAGGTTCTTCATTCTTCTTCCTAATGAACAAGTTGTATTGTTTTCTTAGGAGATTTTATCTAGCTTCCTTGACAGTATCCATCTCTTCATAGATGATCTCAAGCTTCTTCCAAATCTTATGAGAATTTTTTATCCCCATCACTTTGGTGTACTCATTTGGGTTTAGTGACGAAATGATCACAGAGGCAGCTTGAGTGTTGCGGTGTATGTTGACTTCATCCTTTTGAGTGGGTTCTTCTTCATTCTCGAAGGAGAAGCCTTTCTCTACAATCTTCAAGATTTGTGGCCCCATTGACTCGAGGTAGGTGATTATCCAAAACTTTCAGTGCTCGTAGAAGGTTCCATCGAATATGGGAATCTTCCTCGAGGCTTGCCCAATCTTCAACTCGGTCTTCAGCTCGTTGTAGTCAAAATGGACGTTGGTGTAGTTCTCCTTGCTTGAGGATGAATCATCGATCTTTTCGGTCGACATCTTTAACTCTTCTAGCTATTAAGCTATTGAAAAGAGAGTCTCGCTCTGATACCAATTGAAAGTTGTTTAGAGAGGGGGTGAATAGGCAACGACCTAAAAATTGGCACTTAAAAACAAATTGATCAGAAAAAAACAGAGGGCGAACTAGTCCGATCAGTCGGACTTGTCCATTAGCGGACAAGTCTGGTCTTTGTGGATAAGTCCGCTAATCGCAGCGAAAAAATAGATCAAACACAAAACCAGAACGAGACGTGAGAAACAAAGATTTTTGACCTAAGTTTAGCTCCACACAGAAGCTTACGTCTCCGTTGAGAGTCCACAAAGGACTGGATTGCACTCAACCCTAAACCTCTTCAAGTGACCACAAAGATCAACTTGGTTTTTCACTAAATCAAAAGAGGGTGATATAAACCTCTCAGATTTTACCACAATGGTCTTCATAGATTTCGGGCGACACCTAACCGTCTAGAAAACGAATCTACAAGAGTAATAAGCCCTGCAAATCCTATAATAAAAGATCAAGTGCTCAAAACGGATCAAAGAGATGAAGAACTCACAATCTCTTCTTTCTTCAATTTAAATCCTAGGGGATTCAATGAAGAACGAGTAGAGAAGGAGAGATGGATCTCAGAGAGTCTCAGGGCGCAATTTGAAAAGATGTGAAAGGTTTTAGTAACTCTAAGACGTGGGGAGAAAATGGATTATATAGGTCAATCAAGGATGACCTTTAAAAAATATCAGGAGCAGACTAGTCTGCAGGTCCGAATAAGTCTGAATATTGAGCTTAACGGTAATATGATCATCTCTTTGGAGTTCGCAGAGGGCACGGACAAGTCCGATCAGACCACGGTGTAACCGCTCTGGAGTCCGCCCATGAACAAGTCCGAAGAATAACGGGATGCTCCAACTCTAAAGTCCGCAGGCCTTGACAGACAAGTCCGAACCCGGACTAGTCTGGCTTTGCCTGAGGGACAACTCTCTGGAGTCCGCAGCTAAACCGAACATGTCCAAACACCCAGATAAGTTCAGAGAACTATACCAACTGTTACAGTTCTCTGCGGTGGTAACGCCACAGTAGAGAATATGCATCTCACAGGAAGCTCTTGCTTCACTGTAGGCGTCGCAGACGGCGGTCGACATGACTGTCTGTGTGACGTGCCTGCGGACAGGGATGTAAGTTTTTCTTTTTATAGGTAGGGGGCTGAGCAGATTTTCTTAGAGGGGACCCATGTTCGAGGGCGGCTCTGCACGTCAGTTGGGTCAGTCTAGGCTCTTGAAAATAGATCAAGAATATATTTAGTACTTCTTTCGTCTCAAAATAAATGTTGTTTTTAATTTTTTAAATCGATATTTAACTATTAGTTTTATTAAAAAAATTTAAATATACAAAATAAACAAGTCAAACTTAAAGTATTTCTAATAATAAATCAGATCACAATAAAATAAAATTTTTTAAATTTTTTTAATAAAATAAATAGTAAAAAAATTTAAAAATATAAAATAATATTTATTTTAAAACGGAGGGACTAATCGATAACCACCACCCACTTGTCTGCGAATCATGGTGCCCGTCCCGTTGTCTCTACCAAGTCCGATCGAGGCCAATACTGACGCGGTGAAAACCAAATACTGTAACATATTCACACCCACACGAGATATGTGGTCGCCGGCCGGTCGCCCTCTGCCGCAGGACCACTGGTTCATGGAGCAGAGCAGCCAAGGGGCACGCATCGCCAAGTCACTGTTCAGTGTGGGGAATGCAACCGCTGTCTGGATCCTAAACACACATGGTCACACGAGGAACACACATGGTCATACCGAGGATCGTTGATGCTGACGTGTCACTGGTGATTGGCCACGAACGTGTGACTGGGTGAGCAAGCAAATTTACTTGTCAGATCTTGTAAAACGTGTACGGGTCGCTAGGGCAAAAAAAAAAACCCTCCATTGAAAAACATACTTGCTTTTGCAACCATGCACAGGATACTCCACCAGATTCCCAATTTCTTCGTGCCCACTTGATGGAGATCAACTTCTTTTAGTCGGATTTGAGTATTCTGAGCGACATGCTGCTAATATGGTTATTCGTAGTATGAATATGTTAATCATCACAGAGTATAAGTACTAATTAGTGTATTGCAACATTAATTAGTATTCCCTCCGTTTCTAAATTATTGCCGTTAAATTTTAATATCAACTTTCACTATCGTCTTATTTAAAAAATCTTAACGAATATTATAAAAAATGTTATAATTTATTTTACCAATAAAGTTATTTAAACCACTACTTATAATTTTATATATTTAAATTAATTTTTTTAATAAAATAAATGATCAAAGTTGATGTTATAAATCAACGACGGCAACAAGTTAGAAATGAAGAAAGTAGTACTTCTTTTTACTCGTTGTTGCCTAGACA